>OZ012739.1:290840306-290875099 GCA_963859935.3 Lathyrus sativus | reverse complement strand
ATCTTTTCAACACTCTCAACAACCTCAACAACAAGTTTCGTCTTTTTTCATTCCTGAAAGGCCAATCGTCACTCTCGACACACCTACTAAAGACCTCTCGGTGCTCTACGAAACTATTGTTGATTTTGAAAATCTGAAAGATAATAGTTTTGATCTTACTGGGGCGCTTGACATTCTCATTAAGGGTTTACAATGTCAAACCCGATGACACTTTTTGTGTTTCAATACAATCTTTGTGTATTGTTAATGTTCCTTTTGCTACACTTTTTAGTATATTGTTATTGTTCCTTTTGTTATTTTTTTCTGTAGTCTTTGACACTTCTTGTGTTTCAAGACAATCTTTGTTGTATTTTGACAATTTGACCTTATTAATATATTCCTATTGCTCATTAAAAAAAGTATTGAAACAATTGTATATCTTGCATTTTTAGGGTTATGTTTTTGAGAGATATTTATTACTTCATCATACACCTTGTCCCATGTGTGACAGTTGTTTCTATATGTTATGGTTTCGCTTCTAATTTTTATTTTAAATTTGATTGTAGTGACTCTTAAGTCTCCTTTATTCTCACATTTTATCATGTTTGGTTGAATGATTCTTACTATCTTCTTTTTTTGACAAAGCTCCCCCCCCCTCTTTCTCGTGCATTATTTTTAGTGTTTTTTTATGCATTCTTCATTTTTTCTAAAGTATTTATTAAACTAAAATTGGCTGTAATAATTTGTTCTAAAAAAATCATAAATGGTGAATAAATTTTTATATCATATCTGTTGGAATTTAACCACAACCTATAGAGAATTATGCTCAATCTTGATCTCAAGGTTGTTATCAATCACACAATGACAATGAACAATTGAGAAAGAAAGAAAGAAAAGACATTGGAGAAGAAGATTAATATTCTGCAGAGTTTCTCTCTGCCCACAAACTGTGGAAATTCTCTTATTTACTTCCAACAGCAAACTGTGAATACAATGTTATGAATTGAATTGTTTACAAAATAAGGGTTGTTCCCTATTTATAGATTTATGTTAGCTTGCACCCCAAGGCAAAGCCCAAAACTCTAAAATCCCAAAATAACTAACATTACTAAAATAGGCCTAAGTCGAAATCCTGTGTGAAGCAACCTGCTTCGACACTTCGACACACTATTACAACTCGACATAAGATATTTCGACACAAAGAATTACATTCTCAACACACCACCTAATTTATTGTGTCTAACTATCTACATTCATCATAGCTCTTAGTCTTCTTAACACTTCGACTTGCTCTCCCTTTGTCGTGTTGTCTGCAATCTGATTCTCAATTCTGTAGTGTTCCAAGTTCATCTTCCCTTATATTAACTGCTCTCGAAGATAATAGAACCTCATTTATATGTGCTTGCTTTGACCATGTGCTATCAGATTCTTCTCCAGGTTGATAGCTGACATGTTGTTGATCTTCATGGTAATTGCTCCATGACTCTTCACTGTAATCTCTTTGACTAGGTACACCATCCATGTTACTTGACATGAACAAATAGTGTCAGCTATGTATTCTACTTCACATGACGACAATGCCACTACTGGCTCCTTTCTCGAACTCGAAGCAACTGGTGCACCACCTAGCATATACACATAGCCTACTGTGGATTTTCTATCCTCAACATCACTACACCAACTTGAATCAGTGTATCCCACTATCTTGCATTATTTTCCTTCATTAGTTTTAGGAAACAAAGTGTCGTAGTCAAGAGTTCCTTTTAGATACCTTAGTATCCTCTTCGTCACTGCTAGGTTTGATACCTTTGCCTTCTGCATGAATCTACTTACCATACCCACATTATATGCTAAGTCAGGCCTTGTGTGACAAAGGTATCAAAGTGACCCAATAAGTCTTCAATATTGGGTTGGGTTGACATCATCTTCATCTGAATCCTTCGACAGTTGCAATCTGGTCTCAGATGGAATCAAAGTTGGGTTGCAATCTTGCATCTCAAATCTCTTGATTATTTCACCTGCATATATTCTTTGGTGCATCATCAAAACTCTACCGCTCTTATAGAATTTAATGCCAAGGAAATATGGGAGATTTCCCAAGTCTGACATTTCAAACTCCTCACTTAAGTCATGTTTCAAGTCTTCGATCTCCTTCTTGCAATTTCCTATTATCAACATGTCATCAACATAGAGACATAATATAAGTAATTCAGTATTCCTTCTCCTTACATATACTCCATGCTCAGTCGTGCACTTCACAAATTTCTTCTCCCTTATAAACTTGTCAATCTTCTTATTCCAAGCTCTTGGAGCTTGTTTAAGTCCAAACATGGCTTTATGCATCCTGTACACCTTTCTTTCTTCGCCTTGTTTCACAAACCCAGCTGGTTGTGCAACATAAACTTCTTTGTTTAAGGGGCCATTCAAGAATGCACATTTCACATCCATCTGACATGTGTGCCAATTTTGCATGTTTGCTAGACCAACAACCAACCTGATTGTTTCGATCCTAACAATATGTGCAAAAACTTCGTCGAAGTCGATTCCTTCCTTTTGTAGAAATCCTTTTGCCACAAGTCTCACCTTGTGTCGAGTTACTTCTCCTTTAGGATTCACCTTCACCTTGTAAACCTATTTCACATCAATTTCTTTCTTGCCTTGAGGCAATTCGACAAGTGACCAGGTGTTGTTAACATCAATGGACTCTAACTCCTCATTCACTACTCACCCACTTTGAATCTTTCAATGCCCCAGTTGCATTCATTGATTCGACATATGCATAGAAATCATAGTGTACCAACTTACCTTCTTCATTGACCACATCATCTGATGTAATCACACATTCTTGCAACCTTGCAGGCATGTGTCTTGTTCGTTGAGGTCTTCTTGGGCCTTCTTCACCTCTGACTTCTTCTTGTCGAACTTCTCTTTGAATTCTCTAGCTAGTTCTTCACATAAGATTCTCACTGAATCCTTCTTGACATTCTCAGTCCAATCCCATTCCTTAAGCTCATCTATGATCACGTCCCTGCTGATCACTACTTGCTTGTTCCACTGGGTCGAACAACTTATATCATGCAGTCGAATGATATCCAATCAAGATCATCTGACTCGACTTGTCATCAAGCTTTCTTCTCAACTAATCTGACACATGTCTACGTGCTATATATCCAAACACCTCCAAATGACTTAGGCTAGGCTTGACACCAGACCAACATTCTTTTGACGTGATTCCTTCTAGCATCTTCATCGGACATTTATTCAAGATATATATTGTTGTCGATATAGCTTCTTCCTATAATTATTTTGGTAGAATCTTGTCTTTCAACATGCTTCTCACCATATTCATGATGGTTCTATTCTTCCCTTTCTGCAGTTCCATTCTGTTGTGAGGTGTAGGGTGGCACCACCTCATGCATAATCCCTTCTTTCTCACATAATGTATTGAAATCTTTCAACACATGCTCTCCACCACCATCAGTCCTTAGAATCTTTCACTTTCGACCACTCTGTCTTTCGACCATAGATTTGAATTTGGAAAATACCTCTATCACTTCACTTTTCTTCTTGATCAGGTAAGTCCATAACTTTCGACTGAAATCATCTACGAACGTGACAAAGTATCTGTTACCTCCAATCGAAACCACCTAGGTAGGACCACATACATCAGAGTATATGACTTCGAGAATTTCCTTCTACTTGCTTCTTGCATCCTTGCTGAAGCTATTCTTGTGTTGTTTCGCCTGAACACATTCTTCACACACTTTGCTTAGAATGTCGATTTCTGGTAATCATGAAACCATATTTCTTCTCTTCAAATCTCTGATGTCTTTGAAATTGACATGGCCAAGTCGATAATGCATATTCATTCATCTCTGCTGGCTGCAGTTACAAGACACTTATGCTCCATCATATTAAGTTCAATCTTGAAGGTCCTATTCTGAGACGTTGGAGCCTTCAAGATTAACTTACCACCTGAGTCAAGAACTCTCATCATCTTATCTTCGATCGACACCTTGTAGTTCTTTTTTGACCAACTTCCCTATATTGAGCAAATTACTCTTCATGCACTGACATTGTACAACACATTGGAAATTACTGACCTCTTGCCATCTTTCCTCATAATCAGAACATCACCAATACCTTCAGCTGCTAGAGTATTGTCATTTGTAAATTTCACCATGTTCTTCGTTGAGAGCTTTATGTTGACAAACTAATCTTTCCTTTCAGTCATGTGTGATGAGCATCCTGAGTCTAAGTACCACTGATCCTAGAATCTTTCTTCATCTCTTGTTGTGACCATCAACAACATCTCTATTATTCATGTTTCGTCGTCTTTGCATTAGTTTCTCGATTCTTCTTCTTGTATCGACATTCACTAAATAGTGACCATACTTCTGACAATTGAAACACCGAATATGACTTTTTCAAGCTTTTGACTACCCCTCTTCCTCTACCTGCAGCACCACCTCTTTGGTCGCATTGGTTCCTGAGCTTTCTCTGATTTGACCAGTTTCCTTCCTGCTTGTAGGCTCCTCTACCTTTGTTGTCATTTCAACTTCCTTTGTCTTTCTTTTCTTTTTCTAACTGTGCCTGCAAAGTCATATCACTCTTCGACTTTTCTGCAGCTCTTACAACCATCCTTTGTTCATGAGACTCAAGCATCCCTTGAAGCTCTTCCTTCGTCAATACTGACAAGTCTTTCGACTCTTCTATGGCTACTACCACGTGGTCGATTTTTGGAGCCAATGGCCTCAAGATCTTTACAACAATTGATCTTGATGTCAACATTTCTCCACATATCTTGATTTGATTCACTAGTTTAGTAACCCTAGTGAAGAAATCTGTTATACTTTCACTTTCTTCCATCTGAAGCAATTCATAGATTCTCCTGGTGAGTTTGTAACCCCGCATCTCTCACCTTCTCTGCTCATCCAAACAAATGCTCCAGAATTTCCCACGCTTCCTCGGCTGATTCTACATCTCTAAGCTTTTCAAAATTATCTGGATCAACACATTGATGGATTATAAAGAGAGCTTTATAATCTTTCTTCTTTAATTCTTTATGTGCAAGCCTTTTCTTGATCCGTCGCGTTTTCTACAAGCGTTGGTACTCCTCCCTTCACAAGATCCCAAAGATCTTGATAACAAAAAACCACCTTTATTTGTTTGCACAAATTCTCATAAATATCTTTCTTGAGAATTGGAAGATTTTCCGAAAAGTTCTGTTTGGATGATTCATCGTCATCACAGTTTTGCTTCCTTGAATCACAACTGAAGCTCTAGATACCAGATGTTGGAATTCAACCACAACCTATGGAGAATTACGCTCAATCTTGATCTCAAGATTGGTATCAATCACTCAATGACAATGAACAGTTAAGAAAGAAAGAAAGAAATAAAATACTTTGGAGAAGAAGATTAAATTCTGCAAGTTTCTCTCTACCCACAAACTGTGGAAATTCTCTTATTCACTTGCAACTGCAAACTGTGAATACAATGTTATGAATTGAATTGTTAACAAAATAATGGTTACTCTCTATTTATAGATTTAGGTTAACTGCACCCCAAGGCAAAATCCAAAATTATAAAGGCTCAAAATAATTAACATTATTAATATAGACCTAAGTCAAATCATATCTGAAACATCCTACTTCGACATTTTAATACACTATTACCACTCGACGCATAGATATTTCGACACAAAGAATTACATTCTCAACAATATTAACAAAAATTATATTAACTTGTACGAAGTGAAAGTAAGATTATTTGTCATTAGTCTACAAGACAGAGTAAATATGATTGTGCATAGTGCACGATTAATTTACATGTGTAATAATAACTAAAATATAATATAAATAAACTAACTCTAATAAAGATTATGATAAAAGCAATTAAGTATCTCTTCAAAAATAATAATTTTATTTATGTTTACGGATCTCCTCCACAAAGATATGTAAAGGACGAGGATAAAATCTCATGTGACAGAAATTCTAGACGAGGATGGAGAATAAAAGCGAAGATTGAGATGTAAATGTAAATTTCGCCCCATAGACATTCCTGTCTGAATTCTTTTATTTATTATTGTGATTTGAGGAGAGGAGCCAGCTTATTTTAGATAAAAATTATGGAAATTAAACATTGGGGGCTAAGCATATAAATGCAAACGGCAAAAGCGACTTCGACAGATTGGAAATATATATGCACGAGAAGATGTCTCCAACAAGTGGGAGACAACTTTGTCGGAAGAGGACTTGTGTTCCATTAGATGAATTAAAAAAAAAAAAGTCATAAATTATTAGATAATGAGTATTATTGACTTTAATCAAATTTAAAAGTTAAAAGTCATGCATGTAAATAATTATTTGTTCTCAGTTAAGAGTAAAAAGTTTTGAACCAAAATAAATCCAATATAAGCAATAAACTCCATCCATTCATGATTCATTTATAAAAACATTGTCCATAATGTTAAATGATTTCCCCCCAATTTTTCACGCAATAGTAGTTTTTTTTTTAATTTGTACTATATAACTAATATTATTATTTGTATTACTCTCAATTTAATATTATTTTGTGTGTGTAGATTTTAATAATTATTTTTGAATTTTTTATCTAAATTAAGTTGGAGTTTTGAATTGACTATCTTTCTAATCGAATCACAATTTTATATTGGATGGATCATAAATAAATCAAAATTTTATATATTGCGCTGATATCGAACTGACTGAGCTTTTATAAAATGGTGAGTTCAAGAACCAATGTGATGATTTTCACTAATTATTCTTCAAGATTCAAAAGGAGAGTTTTTCTTCAAGTTGCGTAGCTCACAAACGATACGAATATTTATACTTGTGTTACTGCGAAATTTGGTAAACAACTGCTAGTCTCTTATTGAAAATTACTTACAGGGTCGACTAGAAAATCCTAGGACATGGTGTTTAAAAGCTTTTGTTCATAGTTTTGTGTAGAAGTGAAGAATTTCGACTTGGTCAAAATTGTTCAGATAGTCATGTGAAAGGTGATTTTGACTAATAACTCGACCCTCATTAAGATTTATTCATCTTTAAGGACTTTTGACCCGATTCGAACCAAACCCCTTTCACAATCAAAATCTTAAGTGACTTCGTTTTCATAAAAAATTCGGACGAAAAAGATACAAGTCGTTGTATACGAGTCGTATAGCTCGACCATCAGAGCACTCGTGATCCTCTTAAACAATCTCAACAAGTCAAACGATTTTTTTTCTCGCCACTGCGCGATTGAAAAACCTTTTCACAAACGAATAATATTTTATCCATTCTATCGCGATACAAACGCTTGAGCCTCCACCGCGAGCATACAAGAAAACTTTAACCGCTAGAATGCAATCTAAAAATTCAAAATTCGTTCTCTAAAATCAACCAACAAGTATGTCGTTTTCTACCCAAAACCACGTAGCTGTGAATTCCTCATTGTAATAGAGGATACGTAAGAGCAAGATTTAACGTCATGTCAAGAACTATAACAAAAAATCCAAAAATATCTTTGTCTTTCCTAGAACTACGTAGCTTTGAATTCCTCATCGTAGTTGAGGATACGTAAGAGCAAGACTCGCAATATTATCAAGCACCCTAATAAATACATTTTTTGCGCCTTTTCCTTTTCCTTTCAAACTTGCAATAATTTAGAAGAAAACAAATAAACGAAAGCTAACATTCTATTCGCAAATCTAACTAAATAGTTTCCATTGAGTACAACGGACTTGAGGGGTGCTAATACCTTCCCCTCGCATAATTAACTTTCGAATCTGAATTCGGTTGCGACGACCATTTTCTTTTTCTTTTAAGGGTTTTATCGATATTTTCCCATTCCTTTTGGAATAAATAAAGTTCAGTGACAACTTTTTTATCATCTCGAGCATGCGAACGTCCGTTGAAATTTTTCGCGCCGTGACAACTGCTAAGTTCATTCAGAAGCAGATGATAACAAGGATAATCAAGGACCACCTACCACTATGCTAAAAGAGAGTTTAGAAAGCACCCCTTTTACCAAGAAACATGAGCAAACATTAGATAGCGCTTTTGAAAATAAACGTTGACTAAGGTATTCACATTAGACAACGCTTCATTATATAAGCGTTATTGTATGTTTAACTTGAAAATAACTGTTTAAAAAAGTTTTTTTTTTTATATATATATATATATATATATATATATATATATATATATATATATATATATATATATATATATATATATATATATATATATATATATATAATATATATATATATATATATATATATATATATAACACTTTTGTTTTAAACATAATGATATAGGGTTGCCTTAAAAAAGGAGAGGAAGTATACTAGCAAAGCCGACAAGACAGTTTTAAAACAACCACCCAACCCCTATGGATAAGAGTTTGTTCTTCCAACTTGATAATTGTTCTCTAACACAGCAGTGCTTGTTCTCACCTGTCATTGACAGGATACACAACATATTGTTATAACTGAATTTTATATTCATTGAAGTTATGTTCTCACTTTGACAGGATACACAACATATTGTTATAACTGAATTTTATATTCATTGAAGTTATATACTTAGTGTACATATAAAATCAATTGAATTAATATTATTACAATATAGTACATATAATGGTACCTGTTATGATCTAAAATGATACCTTCCAATAAATAAAGATTGAGAAACAGAGTTTTTGGTGAACAATGAAGGTTATAATATATATATATATATATATATATATATATATATATATATATATATATATATATATATATATATATATATATATATATATATATATATAGATTTTTTTTTAAAGTAGCAATGTTATATAATTTAATTACCAAATAAAACAAGCTTTCAAAAAAATTACTAAAATGACAAACTTTGAAACTCATCCAGCAAGCATTCGCCAAATGGTTTGACGAATTAGTTAAAATGTTGTTTCAAGGCATTCGCCAAATGGAATGGCGAATTAGGCCATTTGATGTGTTGTCGCCACATGAATTGGCGAATGTGGCTAATTTTTAGGGTTTCCAATTTTTTTTCGTTTTTCTTGTTTTTTTATCATATATTTAAAGTTTTAAAAATTTATTTGTTTTTTGATTTTAATATCATTATTATTAATAACTATAAAATATATTAATTTATAATATAAATAATATTAATATAATTAAAATATTATTATTAGTAACTATAATATATATATATATTTATAATGTAAATATAATTATTATTAGTAACTATAAAATATATTAATTTATTTGTTACTTATTATTTTCTATGTATTAGACTTATTAATATAATGTAAATAATATGCTAAAGTTAATATTTTTAGTATTTTCTAAACAAATTATTTAGTGTGTTACAATGACACTATAACATTTAAAATTTAAATAATCGTGAAATTCACATCATACTATTAACAATTTAAAAACTGAGCATTTAAAAATTTCAATCCACAAAAATGATAGATAAAGTGTGTCTTATAGATAAAGATGATACATAATTCCATCAATTACAAATTGAAAGAAATATTATTTATCTTAAGCATCAAAAAAATTTAAGACCCAAATATCTATATTGTAACTTACGAAAAACTTTTAATGAAAAATTAAAATTTGACATCATTCCAAAGTTTATAATAATCATTGAAAGGTTATATTTATGTTCAACATGATAGTTCATAAATGTTGAAAGGTGAATCTCATGTTCAACATTCTAATTCTACATTGAAAGGTGAATAGCATGTTCAACATTCGAATTCATGGTTGAAAGGTAAATCTTATGTTCAACAGCTTGGCATGGAAAGATCATGGGTGAAGTTGTTGAAATTTTTTTTTAGTACTATTAGAGAGCAATTTAACACCGGATTTATTAATTCAATTAGATATACTTTTGATTCTCTAAATAACTCTGTCATTTTTGTGGATTGAAATTTATAAATGCTCAATTTTTAAATTGTTAATAGTATGATGTGAATTTCACGATTATTTAAATTTTAAATGTTATAATGTCATTGTAACACACTTAATAATTTGTTTAGAAAATACTAAAAATATTAACTTTAGCATATTATTTACATTATATTAATAAGTCTAATACATAGAAAATAATAAGTAACATCTTTTTCTTTTTTTTTATGAAACACATCCCTTACTTTAAAATTACAATATTTTAACAAAAACTAGAAACTGAAGTCTATTAAAATAATTTAAGAATACAATCAAAATAGATAGTCAAAATCATTAGGACAACCTTTTTATATTTTAACTAAATCTTTGCATAAAATGGTTTTTTCTGACTTTTTGATTATCAACTAAAACCATTATGAGTAATATATTTGGCAAAAAGATCCTCAAATAAATCCGCATAAATAACCACAGATAAATCACAAATTTTAGTTTTAATAAATTTTAAATATAAAAATATTAAATTTATGTTATAGTTATTTTAATAATAAATTTAAAATAAAACAAAAATGAAAACTTATAATGTTTTTCAAGTACATAATCAATAATTTTATAGTTTAAATAAAATTTTAAAACATTATAAATTTTAAATATTAAATAACCAAAATTTAAAAATTAAATTTAATTTAAAATGTTTTAAATTTAAATAAGATAAATACATAGAACAAACCAATTACTAAAAACGGTTATAAAGTTAGTAACAAGTATTGCTAGAGTCACGTTATTAAAAATGACTCTCACGACCAAGTTATAAAGTTAATAACAAGTATTGCTAGAGTCACGTTATTAAAAATGACTCTCACGATCAAGTTAGTAATAATTATTTGTTCAACTAAATTAAAAAAAATAAACAATCTAACTTACAACCAAGTCAACAAGAAAAAAAAAATACAAATTAAATTTCGGTCTTCGTATGATTCATCGATGACATTGTGTGATCAGTTTCATTAGTAAGTTGTGATGAATGAGAAGAAGACTCAATAAATCTTAAATTAATTATTAAAAAAAAAAAATTTATCCTTGGATTCAATCATTATTTATATTATAAATTAATATATTTTATAGTTACTAATAATAATATTTTAATTATATTAATATTATTTATATTATAAATTAATATATTTTATAGTTACTAATACTAATGATATTAAAATCAAAAAACAAATAAATTTTTAAAACTTTAAATATATGATAAAAAAAAAAACAAGAAAAACGAAAAAAATTGGAAACCCTAAAAATTAGCCACATTCGCCAATTCATGTGGCCACAACACATTGACCAATTCCCAAATGGCCTAATTCGCCATTCCATTTGGCGAATGCCTTGAAACAACATTTTAACTAATTCGCCAAACCATTTGGCGAATGCTTGCTGGATGAGTTTCGAAGTCTGTCATTTTGATAATTTTTTTTAAAACTTGTTTTATTTGGTAATTAAATTATATAACATTGCTCCTTTAAAAAAAAATTTATATATATATATATATATATATATATATATATATATATATATATATATATATATATATATATATATATATATATATATATATATATATATATATAGAGAGAGAGAGAGAGAGAGAGAGAGAGAGAGAGAGAGAGGGAGAGAGAGAGAGAAGGATAAAGAAGAAAGAAGAAGAAGAAGAAGGATTAGGGAAAACTGTTTTCTATTCAATTTCTCATTTAGAGTTTACAAATGATTACATGTGAATATCACAATTGACCTCACTCAACAACCTGAGTCATCTAGCCTATTTATAGACTAACTAACTAACTTACAATACAAGCTAACTAAACAATTAGATTCTTAACACAAGGCCCAATTCGACATAATACGTCAACAATAAATTTCGACATTACATACTAGAACTAGCTTCGACTATAATATGTAACCCTTCGACATCAGCATGTGATCCAGCTTCGACTTCATGCTTGTCTCCAATCGAAACACATGAAAGCTATTCCTCGACAGAGCTAGAGTTCAACCCAAAATCTCACAAGTCTCCACCTTGGATCTAACTCTACAACAACAGGGAATAAACTAGCATATCAGTAGTGGAAAAACTTGTAACTTGGCAACGTCTTGGTGATCATATCAGCAGCATTATCATTAGTCAAAACCTTCAACGCTTGGACTTCACCAGACTCGATTATATCTTTGACAAAGTGTAGCCTCACATCAATGTGCTTAGTTCGCTCATGATAAGCTGAGTTCTTCGACAGATGTATTGCACTTTGACTATCACATTTAACAGTGATACTTTGACCTTGGAGTTTCAGCTCCTTTACAAAACCTTCAAGCCACAATGCTTCTTTCATAGCTCTAGTGATGGCAATATAGTATGCTTCAGTGGTTGATAAGGCAACAACCTTTTGAAGCGTTGCTTTCCAACTGATTGTTATGTCAAATATAGTGAACACATATCCAAAAATAGACTTTATGGAATCTATACAACCTGCATAATCAGAGTCGACAAACCCTTTAATTTGGGCTTTTATATCACCACAGGCTCCACCATATATAAACTCTTTTCTGAAAAGAGTCAAAACACCCTAGAAAGGCTACCTATGAGGATATCATCCAAATAAAGCAACAAAATAACAAGTGAATTTCCATGTTGAAATCTGAAGTAAACACAGTGGTCGAACTGGCTCCTAGTGAAACCAATGTGTGCCATGAACTTGTCAAATCTCCTATTTCATTGTCGAGGAGATTGCTTCAAGCCATACAAATACCTATTCAACTTGCACACATAATCTTTCTTATCCTTTTCTACATACCTTTCAGGTTGACGCATCAGGACGTTTCATTTAGGTCACCATACATAAATGATGTCTTCACATCCATTTGCTCAAAAAGTTCTAGGTCGAACTCTTCCACCATGGCTAACAACATTTGAATAGATCTATACTTTACAATAGGTGAGACTACATTATTAAAGTTGACACCTTCTTTCTGAGTGAACCTCATAGCAACCAATCTTTCCTTAAAACGCTTCAACATCACTTCTTTAATTCCTTCCTTGACCTTGAAATTCCACTTACAACTAACTAACCTTACTCTTGAAGGTTTCTCAATCAGTTCCCAAGTGTTATTATCATGAAGAGATTTCATCTCGTCATCCATGTCTTTTCGCCATTCAGTCTTATTTCGACTCCTCATAGCTTCCTGTAATCTATAGGTTCTTCCTCAAGTACCTCACTAACAGAGATTAAGGTAAAAGCTATAATATCTACATAACCAAGTCTCTGAGGTGGCTTGATGACTCTTCTCGAACTATCTCTTACTAGTAGGTAGTCATCGACAGTTTCCTCAGTGTCTTCAGTATCTTGCTCTTCTTCTTCGACTTCATCTGGGTTATGTACTTTAGCATCACTATGCTCCACCTCAACAGGAATCTCTACCTGTTCCAGCACCTCTTTAAATATTTCTACACTTCTACCAGCATCACCAACTTTCTTGAACGCCATCTTGACTTCATTGAAAACTACATCACAACTTGTGATACATCTTCTGTGACCTGGTTCTAGGCACCACAACCTATAACCTTTGACTCCCTCTGGATATCCAAGGAACATGTATCTCAAAGCTCTAGGTTCGACCTTGTCTTGACTAACGTAAGCATAGGCTAAACAGCCAAATACTCTCAGTTTGTTGAGATCAGGTGGTTGACCTGACCAAACATCTTCAGGTGTCTTTATTCCCAAAGCAGACGAGGGACATCTATTTATCATATAAGATGTTGTTGAAACAGCCTCTGCCCAAAACACATTCTTCCATCCAACATTGACCAACATGCATCTAACCCTTTTGATGATTATTCGATTGGATCTCTCAGCTAAGCCATTTTGTTTAAGAGTACCTGCTACAGTCTTATGCCTTGCAATCCCAGACTCGACACAGTAATTGTCGAAAGCTTCATTGCAGAACACAAGGTCATTGTCAGTTCTTAACCTCTTAACCTTTACGCCAGTTTGAATTTCGACCAGAACCTTCCAACTTTTGAAATTCTCAAAAGTTTCATCATTAGACTTCTGAATGAATACCCATAATTTTTTGGATTAGTCATCAACTATGGATAAGAAATACCTTGCACCTGAATGTAAGAGAATCCTTGAAGACCCCCAAAGATCAGCATGGATATAATCAAGGGATTCATGTGTTCTTTGTTTACCTTTGTTAAACTTCGCCTTACAGGATTTGCCAAATACACAAGGTTCACAAAAATCCAACTTTTCGACTTTGTCACCACCTAACAGGTTCTGTTTCCCCTAATTCGACCAAACCTCTTTCACTGACATGGCCCAATCTCATGTGCCATAATTCTGTCTTCGACACTGGTTTCATGGATGCTAAATCTGCTGAACCACTTATAACCTCAGTCTCAAGGGTATACAAGCCTTGCTTCTTCACGCCTCTCAAGACTTCCTTCAACCCCTTCATGACTTTCAGGATACCTTTCTCTCCTTTGAAGACATGTCCTTTCTTGTCAAATTCACCAAGAAAAATTAAATTCCTCTTAAGGTCAGGTACATACATAATCATAATCAATAGCTTTATTGACTCATCATATAGCTTGAATCTTACAGATCCAATACCTGCAATCTTGCAAGATTTATTGTTTCCCAGCAGTATTGATCCACCATCTTTATCACCTAATTCTTCAAACACATCCTTGTTTAGAGTCATATGCCAAGTGCATCCAGAATCCATTTTCCACTCTTTGCAAGAGTTGTTGCTCGACACCACAAGCACATCAGATGATTCATAATCATCTTGCATAATAGCTGCATTGCCATTGTCCTTACCTCCATGATTATTCAGGCGCTAAGGACACATATTTCTTATATGACCCTCCTTCTTACAATGATAACCCTTAATCCCAGAAATATCACCACCATAAGACTTCTACTGAGTTTTACCTTTCTTCTTCTCAAACCTACAATCTCTCTTGCTGAACACATCCAGCTGCTCCGTCAATACTTTATCTTAATTCATCTTGAATGAATATAAATATTGCTTCAAGTACAAACGATTCACCAAGGATTTTGTCATGCACAATCCTTCGAATTTCAGCCAAACACCAACTATCATCGTCTCCTTCGAAACCTGCCTGAGAACCTTATCACCAAGACTAAAAAAAAGTACATTTTGCGCTTTCTCAATCATCATTTTCTTTTCCTTCTCCGTCAATACAACATCCATGGCATCTCCTCCCTTTAACACTTCTAGCAAATCCTGTTGAACAAGAATGACTCGCATATTCAAACGCCATAAATCGAATTCATTAACTCCGGTAAACTTCTCAACTTCAAACTTTGTTGATGACATCTTTTTCCATGCTTACCACACCAGTTTGTTGTGTGACCAAAACGATACCTTCCAACAAATAAATATTGAGAAATGGAGTTCTTGGGTGAACAACGAAACAGTTAGAACAAAAAGAGAGAAGAAAGGATAAAGAAGAAAGAAGAAGAGGAGGGATTAGAGAAAACTGTTTTATTCACTTTCTCATTTAGGGTTTACAAATGATTACAAGTGAATAACACAGTTGGCCTCACTCAATAACCTGGGTGATCTAGCCTATTTATAGACTAACTTACTAACTTACTATACAAGCTAACTAAGCAATTGGATTCTTAACACAAGACCAAATTCAAAATAATACGTCAACAATAAATTTCGACGTTACATACTGAAGGTAGCTTCGACTACAGTATGTAACCCTTCGACATCAGCATGTGACCTAGCTTCAACTTCATGCTTGTCTCCTGTCGAAACACGTGAAAGCTATTCCTCGATAGAATTAGAGTTCGACCTAAAATCTCACAGTACCAATAAATAAAACTAATTGAATCCATAATTGTTATTACAACAACACAATATGATTGTTGCGACACAATACATCTCCAAATTTATATTGTTTTTAATTGAGTTGTCTTGGACATTTTATTATATAATATTAGTTTGTATGCTTTTGTGATACATTTGATTTGTTAAATATTTTGATATACTGTATAATATTCCTTCTATTTAAATGACACTGTCGAGGACAAAATTTATGGGAAATGCTATATTGTTTAAGTTCATGATTTTTTTAGGCAAGAGAAATTTGATTCCTATGCAAAAATTCTATAAATTATTGTGTGATTACCACCAAAGTGAGATTACTCATTTAATGTATAAAAGCCTATTTGTAGTTTGAGGAATGGTTTTCAGTCATTACTATGATTGACTTCCCAAAGGAGGATCATTGTATGTAGAGATTGTAGTTAATTAAGGATATAACTATTGGAGATGCTTTGATATAAGGGATCTATTTTTCCAAAGCAGATAAATTTCTAAACCTAATGTATGCTCACTGAGTAGCTTATTCTTGAAATTTGTGGATGAAGTTTTTAGAGGTGTTTTGGTTTAGAAAATTTATATACCCAAAGGAGATAGATTTTTGAACCTAATGTATGTTGATTGAGTAACTCATCTAATGTTCTGACCTTGGTTGTGACATGGGTTTGCACATTCCACCCAAAGGTGATTGTGTGATAATGTTGGTCTTTTCATGATAGCTTATGTTCATTAAAGATATATCTTGCCTTTATTATTTGTCCTAATGCATTCCTATTTTGTCTCAATAGTGGTCTTCTCTATGAACAATTGTTTTGCTTCTATTGAGATTCTAAATTAGTTTAATTTTAAGAAATGGAAGAAATACTTAGAGTTCTCATTAGGAATTGTTGATCTTGACATGACATTGCATGAAACCAAACCTGTGATCAATGATCAGAGTACACTTGAAGAGAAAGAAAAATTAGCTAAGTGGGGGTGGAGTGACTGACTTAGCTTGTTTGATATTAAGATTATCCATTCTAAACATTTAATAAGTTGATTGCTTGAGAAAGAGAATGCTAAAGAACATCTTACTGCTATTGGAGAGAGGTTTCATGTATCTGATAATGCTAATTCTGGATATTTAATGAAACAACTCACATACATGAAATATGATAACAATTGAGGTGTCAGAGAGTTTATTCTTAGAATGGTTCATGTCCATACAAAACTAAAAACTCATAACCTAGACCTGAATGAGAATTTCATTATGTCTTATGATTTAAACTGCCTACTTTCTGAGTTTACTCAAATAAAAATGGCTTATAATACCTTTGGTCATAAGTGGATTGTCAATAACCTTATTAGCAAGTGTGTAGCTGAAGAAAAGAAACTCAAGAAGGAAAGAATTAATTTAGCCCTTCTGACTGTTCATGCTAAACCCCATTATGGTAAGAGTTCTTGGAAAAATATTAAAAATACTCATAGTGCTTCTCATAGACATCTTGAGTTTAGGAAACTGGGTAATGGTGAACACCATAACATAAGAGGTCATAAGCCAGTGTCTTTTAAGAAATCCTTTTGGTGTAAGGAAAAGAGGCATAAGAAACTTATTGTCATACTTTAAAACTTGGTGTCGCGGGTGAAATTTTGATACCAAACTATTGATTAGTTTGAATCGTTAATTCATTTTGCAACCGAACTTTGATTTGTCCAAAGGAAGGGATAAAGATCGAAATTCCCACAATGCAATGCAAATGCAAGCTAGATTGTTTAGGTTCGGGGGTTGGTTAAACTTAGGGAAGGTACTAGCATCCTAAGTTTCTGTAGTACTCTACAGGAACCTCTTGTTTTATGTTTGTTTACTGCTAAGTGTTATCTGCTTAAGGATTAGAGACCTAATGGTTTATATCTAAGTATACTCGATAAGGCATCGCACCTTGTGCCTACATATCCTTACGGGAGTGGAATCAGAGTATGTTGTAGTTCACCCTAAAGGGTTTGAGGAGTTCTTTGACTGTGGTCAAAGTTCCTACGGGTTTAGGGTAGTTGTTTTGATTGGGTTTAGGAGAAGAGATGAGTCTTCATGTTAAGGGAGAGATAACCACCACGAATGTAAAAAAGGGGGTCGTAGGAAATGGTCTTTGCATCGTCTTAAGAAAAGGTCTTACATACTCGGATGGTCGCCAAGTATGCCTTTGTTGTTCTTAAGGCAAAGTCTCTACATGTTTGATTGTATTGTTGTGGGGGGTGGAGATTATATCTCGCTTAAGATGATTAACATCTATTCTCTATTGTGTTTGTAAAAGTTGTATTGTGTTTGATTGTTTTGTCTAAGTTGTAAAGAGCAAAGATAAGGTCCTTCCTATGGGGTAGGTCCTAAACTTAAGCGATCAACTTGAAGAATCAAGGATCGAGGGGAATATGATGCATATGATGTGCAACTACACACAACGTTGAATTATGTGTAGGTTTTTCCTTTGGACGAAATGCGATGTATGAATAGAAATATGTAAATGAATTGCGATAATGTAAATTGCAGAAATATAAACCATACACACGCATGAAAGCGCTAAATGAGTGTGTGCATTGTGAATAAGATAAAGCGGATAAAGATAACTAGAAAATACGCATGAAAGCGCTAAGTGAGTGTGTGCATTGTGACTAAGATAAAGCAGATAAAGATAAATGATGTATACGCATGAAAGCGCTGAGTGTAAGTGCATGTGTCGTGGGTGCACGATTGATTATATATCACGATGTTGATTGATTTTAATCGTTTGATTTAGTTTGAAAATGTTGAATTGATTTTATTATTTGAAAGAATGACTTACTTATTTCTTAAAATATGTTGATTATAGGATAAAAGCTTTGTATTTTATTTTTATTACATAAACTAAATTAAATGTGAAAAGATTTATTCTAAAAAAAAATATTATAAAGGACTAAATTAAGTTTTTTTTACTAAATAGAAAAAAAAATGAGAGTTGAATTAAAATGAAGTGGATTAATATTGGTTATAAAAGTCTATTTAAGATTATTAAATTAATTGATAAAACAATCATTTAAGTTTATATAAAAAAATATTTAATTTTAATTAATAAATAAAATAAACAATCCTTTAGGTTTATATAAAAAGATTTATATAGTTTTTAAACTAAAAATAAACGATAAGATTAAAATTAATTAATTAATATATGCTAATTTAATTAATGGGTGGGTTATGGTTAATTTTAATAAAAGTTAATTAAATGATTAATTAAATGATTACGTGCGGTATGTGTATGGTGTGCAGTGTTTAGTGAGTGTGATAACAAAATTACAAGGAAAAAACGGGAAGAAACACAGAAGAATGGGGAACCCTAATTCCCAAATCCCCCGATCGGGTTCCTCTTCCCCCATCGATTTCATCTTCCTCCATTTGATTTCGTTCTCCTCGCGTTCAATCCTGAAACACAGAAAAACACATCAAAGCTTCAAAGGGTTTGGTTAAAACAGGGAGCTTACCGTGAGTTGCGACGGCGACGGTGGCGTCGGATGCCTGAGGATACAGGTTCGCGGTGGCTCTCTCAGCGGTGCGCAATGGCTTCGTCAACAAGAGATAAGTGCTTCTTTTACGAACATGAGTTTTTGTTTCTCCGTGATGATTTTTCTTTTGTATGCGTGTCTCTCTTTCGTTTTTTTTTCATCGATCCCTCTTCTCTTCTCAACACTCTCTTTATATAGGCTTCAAAGGGGATTAAAGTCTGATTGAATGCTTTTTAATCATTTTAATGCTGATTGGAACCCAATTTGAAAAGTTTCCTCTTCTGTTCCAATTTTGTTGAGCGTTTTGTTAAAATAGATTTTAATGCATCAATCTCGTTTAATAAGTTGTCTGTCCAGGTTCAATGCTTGGGGATTTGGATGGGATATTCTGAATCTTTGTGGAATATCCTCTGATTGATTTTGCTAACTTGATTTCTGGCTTTGGCAGGTGCGGAAAACACACAAATTGTTGGGCCAGCTGCTGAATTAGAAGTCCAAAAGGGAAGGGGCCCGTGTCTGATGCTTTGGAAAAACTTCACGAAAAAGAAAACCGGTGCTGCAGTAGGTGGAGGAGTAGCTGCTCTCAGCTAATGTCTCTGCAAATCTTCTTCTTGTTCAGGTGTCGGTGATGCTAGTGGCAGCTTTCAAACCTTGCCATGGAAGACTCCCTTTCAGAGAAAGCAAGTGACTCTGAATCATCTCTTTTGTATTGTTCAACTCCAAGGTGAGCACTTAACACTTGCATATCGAGCTGTTCCAGTCAGGTTCTCGTTTTCCTATAAGCTGTTGCTGCGGAGATAATATTTGACTACTATTGTGTTTCGGTTTGCAGGAACGATTCATGGATGTGGCACGTGAGGAGTAAAGGCTATGTGGGGATGTTGATTCCTGATGAATTAAATTTGGCTGAATGGTCTCAATATCGTTTCCCAGAGCTTGCTTTGGAGCTAGTTCGAAAAGTTCGGGCACAAGCAGAATCTGAGAGGGTCTTCACATGTTTATTAAACCTCCCGGGCATATCTTCTATCATAACTACTTTGTGAAAATGGAGTCTCTTCTGTGCATTGGCTCTAGAACACTTGTAAGAATATATTTTTCATTGTAGTTTCTCATAGCAATCGCACGTTTACTAGAAGTTAGAATCATAAGTGCAGTCGATAACTTCCGCTTTGAAATTTATGAATATCTAGTCACCATTGCCTGTGAGCCGTCTTTGTGAATGTCTTGTGAGGTTTCACCTTTCAATTGCGGCAGATTCTCTAATAACTGGTAATCCTGGACCCATAACATGCTGATAACCAGATTTTCAACACACACTAACACTGCTTGCTGTTAATATGTTTCGAAGTAATACCGGCGTGCATGACCTGTGATTAATGTTGCATCTTTGCCTGTCCGTATAGACTGCAGAGGGCTGGAGAGTTCATAAGCTTTTGGTGATAACTTTCTGTACCCTGGCTCTTCTTTAATTTGGTGTATGTACTGACTCTGGTTGTTTTGCAGGGACTTGAAGGCGTTGCGAACGGGGCTGAGTTTTTTGAGCTTTGACATTGTATTTGGAGTCGGCAGGTTCGATTATCTCCGAAGCCTTAAAACACTCTTTATTCCGTATTCAAGATTTATTTCACTAGGTTCGACTAATGGATCTGAAATGGATTGCAATTATTGTATCGACCAAACCGGTGGTTTGTCATTTGGGGAGTCCTGTTCTAGAGTAGAAGCTTGTCAATATGAAATCGATAACTCTGTTTCGGTCAACTTCCCTCCATTATCTTGTGACATCAATCTCATGGCATTTTGCTTGTTTCCCAGCAGGTTCGAAGAGGCGCAACCGTCGCGGAATCAGAATGAAACGGGGAGTCCTGATGTCCTATATGAAACAAAACTTGAAGCTCTACTGTTATTGGTGTGGTATGACACTTAACTTTCAAACACATAAATCTATTAATGAATAACCGAGTATATTTATCGAACTCCCTTGTCCTTGCAGCGATGTCTTAACCATGTCGATCCCTCTTGTCGATAGCATTGGCCACAACTTAAAGCTATCGGTGTCGAGATCAAAATCTCTAACTGTCTTCTCTTTATGTGCAATAAACTAGCTTTGGGACGGTGTCGTATTCATCCTTAGCAAGAGAGATTCTCGCGTGAATTTTCTTCGCAGATGGTTGTGAGGATCTGCAGCTTGAAGCATTGATTGTATGAGGTTCAAAAACTCCTTGAGGTATGGCTGAATGCTGAGGTGCTTTGGCTTTGTAATGAGGATTGCTAATCAATTGATACATTGCAGGTAGCATTACGGTGATGGCACCGGGAAGTGAGGTTTCTTGGAAATAAGTATCCTTAAGACGTCCAGGGACTGTGTTGAGACCTTATCACTTTGCTAGAGATAGCTTTGGAAAGTAGGGGGATAAATCCTATTATGAAGTTTAGACTTGCTTGATAATAAGGACATCATATGTTGGCTGTTTCTATGGCAGGATTCGGCTTTTGGGAGGGAGTCAATCAGTTCGAAAGGTAACTTTTAAGTTCGATTCGCAACTTATGTGTACAGAATATTTATGTCCTGAGTTTATGATAACAGGCTTGTCTTTATTTTGATCGTATTTTAAAGCTCGCCGTAGCCGGGTCTGAGAACGGTTTTAGAACAATGAGAGTGTTCGGCCCTTAAACACGATGTGGTTCTGTTTCTGTTCTGATGCAGGTGGTTCGGTATAGGTGCTGTGTATCAGCTATTTCTTCGGTTTTCCTTCAATGAAAGTTGCGGTTCGCCAACTATGGTACTGCAAAACTCAAGAGGCTCGTCCAAGTCTGCTTCAAAAGTCATCTAAGTTGGCTCTCGCTTCAAAGCACCGCAACCCTCTTATAGTTAATTGTATTGTATCATAATTGATAATTTGCAAATGACCAAAAATGTAACTGTGAAATTCCTGTAATGAATATTTTCATATGCTAAATATATACGCCAACTTGTGCTACTAAAGTCAAAACGCCTTATGCTTTGAAATGCCCTAAGAAAAGCTTCTGACTTCGCAATAGAACTTCGAACTCATCACGAGGGCCACCTTGGATGTCTTTAAGATTTCATACTTAGAATTTTAATTTCATACTCAAAACAAAGTCTGCTTTGAAGAAAAAAACTTCTGCCACAATAATTAAATAAGTTCAAGGATTTGGATCGTGTCATGGACACAGATTTTATCCCGCTCGTGTATGCTCAGGATAGTCTGTAATGTAATTATTCTTCTGCCAAACTACGGTGCGTTAACCCCAATGAATCTACAACTTGTTTTTGTAATAAAATTTGTGATCCCACCGTGGCAAGTTTGACTAGCCTGGAAGTACTTCTAAGAAGCCTGGTTCCTTGTAATCTTGGGCTCATGAATTATCTTGGTTTGAGGAATTAGCTTGGACTTAAAATCTTCAAACACGAACAATCACTGATATTTGCAGCCTTGGGTACTTGAATGTTAACAACTTGGATGGTTATGTTTGAACTTGAAGCTTGAAATTTAAACCATATATCTCCTTTCCAAAACTTGGCATGTTCGTCCCTTGATTTCGTTGAATTGAATTCTAAAGCAAAAGCAAACGAGGCAGCACCAAGACTTGTACCCTTAAGGAAAACTTGATTGTGCGAATATGTATCATCTCAATTAAAAAATTTGATGTGGTTGTATAAAATGGTTAGTTATAATAAATATTAAATGTTAAAATAAAGTCAGAAAAAAAAACATGAGAATATAATAAGAGGTGGGATCTTATGGTCGAAAATTAGGGTGCAACACTTGGTTAGACAACAAGAACGAACCTGGAGGGCTTTAGAAACCAACGGAGAACAAACTTGAGGGAAAGCAAGACCATGGTAGGAAATGATCTTGACGTCATTGTGGAGTTAGTGGGGGATGTCAGCTTAGTTCTAGGGACTGATTTTGAACTTACTTTGAAAAATACATTTCATGTACCTTCTTTTATGAGGAATTTAATTTAAGTATCTTGTTTGGATAGACTTGGATTTCAATTTACTTTTTATGGTGGAAAAATAAATTTGATGTTGAATTCTCAAGTTGTTGGTAACAGTATCTTGTTGGATGGTCTATATAAGTTGTCTTTGGATTTTGATAATATTTCCTCATCCTAGAATGTTGAGATCTCCATTTCAAAAAGGTCTAAAATTAGAGAAAAATCCTCCATGTTAAGGCACAAGCATTTAAGCCATATCTCTAAAGAATGAGGTTAAAGGTTAACTAGAGATGATATTTTAACTTTCTTAGATTTCAATGATTTGGGGAATTGTGTGGATTATATTAGAGGAAAATTTACTAAGACCAACAAGATAGGTTCAACTAGAAGTTCAGACCTTTTGGAAATTATTCATGCAGACATTAATGGCCCCTTTCTCATACAATTTGTGATAATAAATCTTTTATCACTTTTATTGATAAATTTTCTCGATTTGGATATCTTTATTTGATTAAGGAAAAATCAGAAGCACATGAAAAGTTTAAAATCTTTAAAACTGAAGTTGAAAATCAACTTGGAAAGGTGGTGTGTTCTAACTATGGTGGAGAGTATTATGGTATATATGATTATATTGGGAATTATATGGGGGCTTTTGTAAAATACTTGCAGGATTGTTGAAGTGTTCCATAATAATCCATGCCTGGTACCCTTGAACAAAATGGTGTAGCCAAAAGTCATATTAACATTCTTAAGGATATGGTGAGAAGCATGATGAGTAGGTGTAACTCACCAGAATTTTTGTGGGGTGATGCTTTGAAAAGATCCATCTATATAGTAAACATAGTTCCTAGTAAATCAGTTCCAAAAACACCTTTTGAGCTTTGGACATGTAGAAAACCCAGTTTGAACCATCTTCGTGTCTAAGGTTGCCCCGCTGAGGTTAAAATGTATAATCCCTTTGAGACAAAGCTTGACCCTAAAGCTAGTTGTTGTTTTTTCATTGAATATCATGATCGAGCTAGAGGATGCATATTATTTTATCTTAGTAGAGGTAATAAAATTGTGGAGTCCATGCATGCTAAATTCCTTGAGCTTGATGTTATTGAGTCTGTCATTGCATTTGATAATATTGATTCTACTATGCCTGACATTGCTTCTTTGCCACTGCCTAGTTTTTATAACGCTAGCTCATCCACTACTCATGGAGGTTTTGCTCCAAATAAAAATGTAGTTGAACCACTCGTTGAAAATGCAGTTGATCCTCATGTTGTGGCTAAGGATGAACAACCTGCTGAGCTGGTTGAGAAAAATCATGTTAGAAGGCCAGTAAGAAAAAAAATCATCATTTATCCCTGATGATTTTGTAGTTTATCTTAGTGAGGATGCTTATGAGGTTGGTATTGTTATTTATCCTAAAAATTATCTAGAAGTTATTACTTGTTCTCAATATAGCACGTGGACATGTGCAATGCATTATGAAATGAAATCCATGATAAATAATGTTTGTTTGTGAACTAGTTGAGTTACCAAGAAAGTGTAAGATGATTAGCTGCAGGTGGATATTCAAAACAAAGAAGGACTCAAAGGGTAAAATTGAGAGGTTTAAGACAAGACTTGAGGCCAAGGGCTTCACACAAAATGAGTGGATCGATTTTAATGAAACTTTTTTCATTTTTCCACTACTAAAGACTCTTTTAGAATATTTATGGCCCTTATAGTACATTTTGACTTGGAATTGCATCAGATGAAGAATCACACAAAGACTTATCCTGGTTCACCAAAATCAGCTACTCCAGTCCCCATAATTTCTTGTGAGATTTTCCAATAAATGCTTATCGGCTTTCTTTGATCCTTTACAACAAAATGTATTTTCCTAGCTTACAATATTACTCAAGAACAACCTTTTCTTTGAGAAAGTACAAAGTACTATGAATAAATTTCTAAGAAGAATCAATTTCACAATTCCTCAATAGATGAATAAATATGTGATTTTGAGACCAATAATCTTAGAAATAGAAGTTCTTGATTCTAAGATTATGTTTTTAGTGAGAAAATTTTTTGATAAACAAAGAAATAAATGTTTCTCTTGATATTTTGCCTTCGTTGGATGTCTTGAATAGAAGTAAAGAACGAAGGCTATTTATAGAGATTATGATCCTCTTAGTTCTTGAGTACCAAGACTGCCCTGAGTATATACTTCTAATTACAAGACTTCCATTAGTAATTACAATTATGTCATTTGTATTGTAAAGTAGAAGATCATTTATTTACATGAATACCATTGAGTGATGCCGATACTCATCTTATGTTGCCTTGATCCTTGGTTGCTTTATGTTATTACGAAAATGTCATTTGATATAATTTGATCTTCTAGAATAATTACAACTTTGTCGTTACCTTTCTTTCTTGATACTTACACATGAAATATTATTACAATTTTGTCATTGCTTTATTTCTTGATCCTCACGTGTGAAACATTACAATAACCAAGTGCTTTTTTGAGGATCCATCATTAGAAAAGAATTTGTGGATGAAATGGAATCATCAGAATCATTTGATTCTTTGGAATGAGTTGAAGTCTTTGTTTTTGAGGTTTTAGGTTTCTTTTGGATAGGATGGTTTCGTTGAGGATTTTTGGGTTGTTTTGATTTAGATGATGCAGGAAGTACAATTTGTAGAGGTGGTGGTTGATTTTCCATGGTTGGAATTTCATCATATTCAGTTTGGGGTTTTGGAGAAGACATGTTGTAATGAATAATTTTTATTGAAAAAGAAAAAATGATTTAAATAGGTGAAGAGAAGATGAGATGAAGCTTGAGAAGACCGGAGTGGGGAAGAAGTAAAATGAAAGGGTTCGGTGCAGCTTGGAGAAGAGGAATAGTGAGTGATTCAAATTGTTGTGATTGATAGGAACACGTGGCAGCTGAGAATTGGAAGGACTGGGAAGTGTGAGTAGGTTAGCTGAGATGTAGAAACGACAACATAATTTTCATCTATCAAGAAAAATATACTAAAGACCTTCTAAAAATACCAATGTTGTTGATACATCTTAGCTAACATACTCACACCGCTTACTCCCTCCAACTCTCACTTGCCACGCATTCCTATCAATCACACAAATTTGAATCACTCATTATTCCTCTTCTCCAAGCTGCACCGAACCCCTTCACTTTCCTTCTTCCCCATTTCGATCTTCTCAAGCTTCATCTCCTTTTCTCTTCATCTATTTAAATCATTTTTTCTTTTTCAATAAAAAATATTCATTACAACATGTCTTCTTCAAAATCCCAAACTGAATCTGATGAAATTCCAACCATGGAAAATCAACCACCACCTCTATAAATTGTACTTCCTACATCATCTAAATCAAAATAACCCAAAAATACTCAACAAAACCATCCTATCCCAAAGAAACCTAGAACCTCAAAAATAAAGACTTCAAGTCATTCCAAAGAATCAAATGATTCCGATGATTCCATTTCATCCATAAATTCCCCTCCAAAAACATGTGGTATACCCCCTGATTCAATTTTTGAAACTGAGTTTGAGAATAAAAAATACAATGATAAATGGAAAACAAAATCCATCATCAATGGAAAAATCATCGACTTCGGCAGTCTTTTATCAAAAGGATACTACATGTAAGACTTCATTGGTTTTCAAGGATGGTATGAATTTCTAACCTTCTTTGATGTTCAATATCCTAGGTTAGTTAATGGATTTTAATCAATTCAATTGTCACTAAAAATACCATTATATGTTCAAAGGGTCTTATATTATTCTCACATCTGAAATCATCTCCCAAATCCTAAATATACCTTAACATGGTTCAAAAATATTTCGTGATGATTGGTATTCCTTGTAACAGCCCGAATTTCATTAAATAATTAATTATAGTAATTAATTGATTTAGTGGGATTTTTATTAATGTTGGAAATTAATTTTTATTAATTGGAATTAATAGAGAATTGAGAAGGAAATTGGAAGGAAGGAAAATAAAGGAAATATATAATAGAGAAGGAAAATAAGAGAAAAGATAGTAAGGTAAAGGAAATAGAAGAGGAAGAATAGAGAAAGAAGAAGAGAAAGGGAGGAGAAGAAGAGGAAAGTGGAAAATCATCAAGAACCACCATCAAGGCTCCGATTAATCGAGGTAAGGGTGAGAAATGTTTCTATTTGATCATTGCATGATGTTATGTATGTTGGGTTGGGGTTTTGGTAGAGTTTTCATCGTTTTCCAATTAGGGCAAATGTTGGATTAATCGGTAGATTGATGATTTAATCGGTTGGAACTGAGTAATAATACTGTAGAATAGTCGGGTAACATGTATTGATGTTATTTGTACTGATTTGGATGTTTGAGGTTTGGTTGATGATGGATTGATGAAGGGGAGGCAGAATAGGGTTCTGTTCTGCGCAGGTTCGCTGGCTCTCGCCAGGCGAAGCTTAGCGAATGCTGGCGAGTAATTATGATTAAGTCCCAGTGGACTTCGCTGGCGAGTTCGCCAAGCGAAGGTGGATAGTGAAGAGCGTCCTCAAAGAGGGGTTGTAAATTTGTAGATTGTAATGTTGATGTAGATGTTCGGCTGTGAGCCATAGCGTCATTGTAGATTGTATGTTGTAAATTGTAGAACTGTAGAATTGTTGATGTAAATGTTGTCGATGTCATTTGTAATTGTAGAATTTTGTAGATGTGATCTTGTATTTGTAATTGTAGATGCAATTTGTATTGTATTGGCAATTTGTAGAATGTGCACCGGGGATCTTCAAAAGAGTTGTAAACCGGTTGATACGTGGAGTGTCCTCTTGTGAGGAGATATGTCATTGATTGTACTCATAATGAACTCTCTGGGGAAGATCATTTTTTGAGGAGTATCTTTGTTGTAATTGTAAAGATATGTGAAGTTGTAGTAGCAGAAATCCTCAAATGGGGAAGTATCTGTAACGTCCTCTGTTTTGACTTGATAATCTTGAGATAACCCACTGGGGAATGACAGACTGTCTTGATGAAATTGTTGTTTGTCGTTTTGAGAATAAGTCAGCCCAAGACGAGTTGCTCAAATAAAGAGATCTTCTGTCATTTAGCTGTAAGTTGTTGAGTGGATCTTGTAATGTTGTTGAAGAAACGTTGTGTCTTCAAATGGTGATCCTCATAATGTCAAAGTGCAAAATAAACGCACTCTTGATCCTTGCTCAAAAGCTGGAGATATTCATAGTGTGATTGTCAAAGACCGAAGTTCAATTCGGGAAACAACCGAAGAGAAACTGTCAAGCAAGACTCAACCATAGAGGCATAAACTCCAATGGGAATGTACTGAAACAACTGTCTTCCACGAGGATCGAACTTCGTGGGGAAATAGAAATATCGAGTTTTTTTCTGCTTAGGGCTGACAACTCTATTTGGAAGGAGTAAGACACGCCCAAATACCCAAGGGTAAACGCAATCGAAGAGATAGAGTAAAGCAAACAAAGGATGCACAAAATGCGAATGTTATGCTATCTACTTATATGATATGTGTATGCTTATGCTGACAAGACAGACGAAAGCAACGATCGAATACGGGATAAACGTCTCGAAACAAACATCCGACCAATCTTCAAAGATAGAAGTATCACTGAGGATAAATGAAGAACTAAGTATAGGATCCCATTCCTGCTTCAAAACTTCAAGATTTCTCTTGAGAAAAAGTGATCAATCCAATTGGGGATGCATCATCTTGATAAGTCTGAAATGCTGTATGGAAATGTAGACAGAGGCACCCAAACCGAAGCTTCATAGGGGATAAAATAAATATCCTGGGTCTTCGTAGTTGTTGAACGTGTTGGGGTCGAGCTTCCTGAGGATGAAATATACATCTTTTTGCTCCAATCCTCAACTGCCCCAAGTCACATAGTTTAAGAGAAAAGTCTCGAGCGGATTTTATAGAAAACATGATGCCCCAATGCCCCACTGTTTTCAAACTCTCTAGAGATTCGCCGAATCTCGACGTAACTGCCCCTGATTGGCGGTAAGTGAGTCCTTGAATTTCTTCTAGTTGAACCCAAGACTTGCGCGGATGAAATTTTCTTGGGAAGAATGACTTGCCCCAAGTCAGCAAGGTCTTCAAATATCATCATCAATGTCTGTATGTGGTCTTTCTAAGATTGTCAAAACGTATTTAGCACATTTGAAATATCCATTTTGAAATGGTTGATGCAACACGCGTTTGTCTTGAAGTTTTGAAAAGGGGTATCGCAATAACTTGTGATCGAAACCACTAGTTAGGATACAAATTGAATCATTATTTATAAAGCCGATTTAAATTTGAGCATAGCTCAAGGAGTCAGGAAACAATATCTCATCGAGTATGCTTTCGAATTAGACCTTACCTCAATTAGGACTTTGAGGGACGTATATGGGCTTAATTTATGACTTGTAGAGTGGAGGTAGAAAGGGTTAGTATATTTGTGCCCGCCCAATTTTTTGAAAGATGCTCATCATTTTTTGATATTACCCTGCCCCAGGTTAAGAAAATGATGTTTCGGTTTGGGAGAAAGAGAACGGATCCTCAATCAAGGTTTAAAAGAAAGGGTTGACTATGTGGGCTTTCAGGAGGTTTAGAATAATGCCTCACATCATCAGTAGGGTTTTCATTCGAAGCATACAACAAGAGACCATGTGTTTTACTTCATCATCCTCCTTCCAATTCTCTGTCAGAGCGAGAGAATGGGTAAAAGTCGGCGTTATAGATAATTTTGGAAAACCATTTGAGTGAAAACGAATGGATTTCTTCAAGACAAACAGTTATTGCATTACTTATTCAAAACAGAAAGTTCTTACATGCAAAATATGCTTTCAATCAAAGAAATAAACACACAAACAAATGAAAGAAAATGTAAAGTTCTTCTGAGAGTCCTTCCCAGGATCTTTATTGTGCTTTCGTGTAGACGGGAACGACATGCAGAAATGTCTGGTGCGCGGCTTTCAGACACGGCGTTGGCGACCTTGAATCATGCCTGGGGAGGATGAACCTTGTCGAGATAGGGGCTATCTCGCACATAAGGGACGGAACCCTCAAAGAACAAGACTCCATCTTTGACCAAGTTTTGGACGTCTGCTTTCATGCCGTAACAACTCTCGATGTCGTGCCCTGGAGCACCTTGATGATACAGGCAAAATTTGTTGGCATTGTACCAGTATGGAAATCTCTTAGGTACCTTGGGTGGGGCTTTAGTCTGGATATGCCCTCTGTGAATTAGAGCTGGAAACAAATCAGCGTACTTCACCGGGATGGGATCAAACTGGTGAATTACTTCTCTTGGTGTATCTGGAGTCATCCTTTGATACCTTTTCTGAAATTGTCGATGTTGTGGTTGATCTGGAGAGGCCAACCTCTGCCTAGGATGTGGTCGTTGTTCATGCTGAGTGGGCATCGCATATTGGTGCTGAGGATGGGGTACCGGAGCCATGAATTCTCTGGAAGGTCCACAGTCACCTCTATTGTTTGGGGCTATACCCAAGTTATGATGGTATTGCTTCACAAAAGCAAAAGTTAAGTCTTCCCAAGACTGAATGTGATTCGCTTGCAGCTTCATATACCATGCTGATGGTGCTCTACCCAAACTTTCTTGGAAACAGTGGATCAATAGTTGGTCATTTCCAAGATAGGCGGTCATCTTCTGACAAAACATCATCAAATGATACCTTGGACAAATTGTGCCCTTGTACACCTCAAAGGCGGGCATCTGGAATCCCGGGGGGATAACTGAGTTTGGAACTAGGTGCGGGTCATGAGCATGAAATCAGGCGCACGGTTCCTCTTCATTATTTTCCATCGTTCCTCGAAGTCTCGAAATTCATTTTTGAATGCTGTAAAAGCTCTGGATCATCCATTTCCTTTTCTTGCACAGGCTGAAGTTGCACAGGAACAAAGTCGTCGGAGGGACGGCGAAGCGTCGGGTTAGACCTTACTCTGAAGCTAGTCATGCGATCCATGTCTTTGTTCTCCTCACTATCCTTTAATGATACTTCCGGCTTGGTCAGATGGTCGAGACAGCGACTGACAGCAAAGATGGAAAACCGAAATGAGCCACAACAAAGGAAGGACACATGCACAAAATGTAAGATGCCATGCTAAATGCAGAATGCTAATGCGAAAATGCAGATGCAGGAGGAGACTTCAAGAAACTCAAAGTGTTTTTTTTTTAGTGTTGTAATGTAGAATAATTGAAAAACTTTTTTTATTTTTGAGAAACAATGAAAACAAAGTACTCTTTCAGAGTTTATTACAACAAAAGCAAAAGAAAGCTTAGAACTCTACTCCACGGTCTTCTTTGTACGGAGCTCCTCTGTCAACTGGTCAATGCGCTCCTGCAGTGCCGCTTTCTCGATGATAAGTCGTTCCACACACTCCTTCCAAGCCATGGTGGTTGAGGGGAGATCATCATTGGTGACAGCACTTGAAGAGGCATGAGGAGAAAATAAATCTCCTTGTGCCTTTCTCTTCCTGGCAACTTCTATTTCTGGTGTCTTCTGAAGTCTTTCCTTCTCTACTTTGAGGGTGAGGAACTTGTTCTTCCAGGCAGTCCTCAACTTCCGGGCTTCATCCAAAGCAATCCTTACTTGTTCTATTTCCTCTTCTTCGAACCAGTCGGGGTCATGAGGAGATAATACCATAGGTTCGTGAAAAGGAAAAGGCATCTTGAGATCGAGAGCTCTTTCTCGCACCCAATGCAGATAATCCTCGGAAACAGCACAGTCGGGGTATCCTGAAGCAGCTGTTCCTTCCCTATCAATGTATTTCCATGTATAAATGATGACAGTCTTGAGATCTAGGTCCTCTTCTCCTTTGAAGTAGATCTCTTCCGATGAAGCCAGGTCAGGCACTTGGATCATAGGGTGTCCAAACTGTCTACGGGCCAAAGCGGGATTGTAACTTATACATCCTTCTCTTCCAATGAGCGGTACGTTGGGGGATCCTCCGATGCTAGGAATCATTGGCACGCCCCCATAGGCGGGATCATACCAAACAATGTCCGAATGGGTAAGGGCCATAAGTATCTCGGACCATCGAGGTGTTGCTACTTCATCCCAAAGGGACGGATACCGAGTCAAACGAGCGATGAACCATGAGTACAGCAAGGCAGTACAACATACAACGTGTCCTCCTCCTTCGGCATTCTTCGAGTGAATCGAGAAGTACGTATCAGCAAGCAAGGTGGGTACTGGATTCTTGAGTATGAACAACTTGATTGCATCCATATCAACAAAGTTGTCAATTTTAGGGAACCAGAAAGTCCCATAGACCAACAAAGCGAAATTGGCTTCCGATATGAGAACCTCCTTTCTTTCAGCATGGTAACGGACTTTTTCGATCAAAAAGTCGGCGGGGAACCCAAGGACTCCTTCCTTGGTGGTTAAGTGTGCCTGAACATCTTCAAGGTTAAGATGAGTGGCATTTGCAATTTCTTGGTGACTAGGCGTGTCTTCCCTTCCGGTGAACAAGGGTCGAACAGTCACGGGCATCTTCAAGAGTTCTGAGTATTCTTCTAAAGTCGGCATCAATTGGTAGTCTGGAAAAGTGAAACAGTGGTACATCGGGTCGTAAAATTGAACCAATGTTTCCAACAATCCTTCTTTCATCTTCAGCTCGAGGAAACGGAAAACTCCTCCATATTCTGCTGCGAAGGCAAAGCGATCCTCGACGAGTTCGGCTAGTTCTCTCAAGCTTTCGAGGTTGGGACTCTGAAAAATGTACTTCAGGGTTTCTCTTCTGAAATCCATGATTACAACACCTACAGAACGAATTTGAGTTTCTTGAAGTGAACAAATGGAAAAAGAATGCAATGCAAGATGATTAGGACTTCATGGGATTCCTCCATTTATAGGCATTGCGGTAAAAGAAAACGTTTTATTAAAGTTGAAACGGACTACATAAATATTCTTTTGAAGAGTCCCAAATAAAAGCTAAATAAAAGCTAGTAAAGACACTAAAGAAGCTTTGAATGCTGCTGCTCTTCTAGTTGCGCCTTCTCACGGATAAGGTTGTCCACAATTATTTTCCAAATAGTGCATTGTGGGTCGGAGAAAAATAAATCCTCCATGACTTTCCTCTTCTTGCAGGGGAGTAGCTCTTCATCCTTCAATTGCAGCTGTTTCTGAAGTTCATCCTTCTCCTTTTGAAGTTCAGCATTCTGCTTTTGAAGTCCAGCATTCTGCTGTTGAAGTTCAACCTTCTCCTTTTGACACTCATCATTTTCTGCCACTGCTATATGGTACTTGCCCCTCCAAGATTCCAGCTCATGTTGAGACTTCCTTAAGGACACCTCTAACTCCTCGGCTTTAGACATAAAGACATAAGTGGGCTCTCTCCTGGGAGCTATGGGATCTTGGCGGGAATAGGGCATCTTTAGATTGGTTGCCCTTTGTCTGACCCACTGGAGGTATGGTTCTAAAGACACACAGTTAGGTTTCCCTAGACTTCTCTTCCCTTTCTTGTATACCCTACGCCATGCGTCCAGAACTCTTCCTAGAAGCTCTATATCATCTTTGAAGAACATACCCTCTACTTGAACACTCTTGGGAGGTTCCTTCAACGGGTATCCCAATTGTCGACGGGCTAAGATAGGATTGTAGCTGATTCCTCCATCAAAGCTGAGCAATGGTACATTAGCAAAGTCACCGCAGCTATCAATGATCAATACTCCATCATACACTCGGTTGTACCAATCAATGTCAGAATGGGTCAAAGCCATAACCCTGGGAGACCAATGCTTTTTGCCAATGTTTGTGAAAGAGCTAGACTTCGGCAAGTGCGAAATAAACCACTTGTAAAGTAAAGGTACACAGCAAGTAATCATCCCTCCACCACGGAGGTTTCGGAGATGTATAGAGTGATATGCATTTCCCAACAGAGTTGGCACTGGGTTGTTCTTCATAAAGATCTTGAATGCCTTGAGATCGATGAACCCTTCGAAACTTGGGAATAAGAACAACCCATAAACAAGCAAAGCAAAAATTGCCTCAAACGGAGCCTTATTAGAATAACCAGCATAGAATGAAGCCTTCTCAATTAGGAAGCCTGTCTTTAAACCAAGAATTCCATCCTTAGTAACTAGGTTGGCTTTGACGTCAGATACCTTCAAACGGAGGGCTTTAGCAATGTCTTTCTCATCAGGGTCCTTTTCCAAGAAGGGAAAAGGAGATTCTTCCAGAATAGGTAGACCCACCAAAAAAGAATACTCTTCCAATGTAGGTAGCAACTGGAAGTCTGGAAAGGTGAAACAATGGTAGAGAGGATCATAGAACTGTAGTAAAGTGGCAAGAAGTCCTTCATTCACTGAGCAACCCAACAAGGATATCAGCTTCCCATACTTGGTCTGGAATCCTTCTTGATCTTCGATGAAACCCCACAACTTCTTTAGGTCGTCCAATTTGGGACTCTTAAAAGTATATTTCACAGTATGTCTTTTATCTGAAGTCATAGTGACCTACAATGTTCATAAACGAAAGTAAATCCCATGAAGTCCA
>OZ012739.1:290815756-290839806 GCA_963859935.3 Lathyrus sativus | reverse complement strand
AGACCTCAGTCTGGCGCCATCAGTTACTGCATCCTTCGGCATACGAACAGCTTTCTACGAGACCTGCACTTGTGACCCGATGCTTGGGGGGAGACACCTGCTTCGGCGACTTTACTGGGGAAAACACGAGCTTCGGCACGCGAACATTCCTACGAAATCTGCACTTGTGACCCGGTGCTGGGGACATGAGCTTCGGCCCTTGACTCAGCTGATGAGGTGACGTTCCTTCAGGATGCGTCTGCTCGGGGAAAAGAATCATCTCTGCATGGGGAGACATATCAATGCTCACTGTTCTGATTCTGATTCTATGGAAGAGAGACTACTGAACTCTGCTGGAGAAGGAGGATTCGCTCCGCTTCGGGGATGCGCACAGCACATCTTCTGGAAGGTGCTACACCTGCAATAACACAAACAAACAAGACAAGATTCCCTCCTCAAAGGGTTCTATCCAGGTTATTATCTCGTGACAATATTCAGTTAATCAATTGTTTCAACAATCAATGGGCCTAGGCCCGCAAGTTTATGCATGCGCATTTTATCAAAAAAACATCGGCGTTTTCATTCGCAAACAAAACAGATAAATGCTAAACAGACAAGTAGAATTGCTGAATAATGTGCATTTTATTGATGATGAACCCCTGAATGGGCAAAAATGTTTTACAACAGATGCAAGCTCCTGGAATGAGGAAGCTGCGCAAAAATAAATATACATCGGTATATACAAATGTTGGCAATCGAGGCGTAGACGAACACCATGAGTTGATCCCTCTAAGACCCACTCGACTTCGATACTTCTCCGACGCTTCAGCTTTGGAAGAGATTGATTCAGATGAACGGCCCTCAGGTCTTCCGAACCACTAAACAATGAAAGTCCACACGCGGAACGCAGTCATTTGCTTATTCAAATCCCTAACTTTTGCGTGAACCGCCCTTTCGAGTTTTCGGTTCACCGGGATACCCTTTTTTGCCGAAGCCGCCCAGTGTAGGTTTTCGACCTCGCGGGTGTACCCCTTTTTTCAATATATCCCTAATTTTTGCCCGAACCTTTTATTCTGTTTTTGGTCCGCCGGGATGCCCCTTTTTTGCCTGGACTCTTTCTTTTTTTGTCCAGCGGGTCTCTTTCAAGCAAAGTATTTTTTAACTGCGTCCGCGTTCACCGGGGATGCAAAATCTTCACCATCCATCGTAGATAACAACAAAGCTCCTCCTGAGAAGACCTTGCTGACGACATACGGCCCTTCGTAATTCGGAGTCCACTTGCCCCGGTGATCGGAGTGTGGCGGAAGAATCTTCTTCAGGACGAGATCACCCGTCTGAGAGCTTCTAGGACGCACCTTCTTATCGTAAGCTTTCTTCATTCGGCTTTGGTACAGACGACCAAATGCAATCGATGCTAACCTCTTCTCGTCCATCAGGCTGAGTTGGTTCAAGCGATTCGTAATCCATTCTGCCTCGTCGAGTTTCACATCAACCAAAACCCGCAAAGAGGGAATCTCCACTTCTAACGGTAGGACAGCTTCCATACCGTACACCAAGGAGAAAGGAGTTGCCCCGGTCGACGTACGCACCGTCGTACGATAACCGTGCAAGGCAAACGGCAGCATCTCGTGCCAATCTTTATACGTCACAACCATCTTCTGAACAATCTTCTTAATGTTCTTGTTGGCCGCTTCAACAGCGCCATTCATCTTCGGCCGTAAGGAGATGAGTTGTGGTGTTCAATCTTGAAGCTCTGGCACAGCTCCTTCATCATCTTATTATTCAAATTCGAACCATTATCAGTAATGATCCGCTCGGGAATTCCATAGCGACAGATGATGTCCCTCTTTATGAATTTAGCTACTACCTGCTTTGTCACATTAGCGTACGAGGCTGCCTCCACCCATTTGGTGAAGTAGTCGATAGCTACCAGAATGAAACGATGACCATTGGATGCAGTGGGCTCGATCTTGCCTATCATGTCGATGCCCCACATGGAGAACGGCCAAGGGGAGGACATGACATTCAATGGGCACGGCGGCACATGAATTTTATCAGCATAAATCTGGCATTTATGACATCTCTTCGCGAATCTGAAGCAATCCGACTCCATAGTCAGCCAGTAATATCCTGCTCTCAGGATTTTTCTCGTCATGGCGTGCCCGCCGGCGTGCGTACCAAATGTGCCCTCATGGACTTCTTCCATGAGCATACTCGCCTCTTTCTCATCTACACATCTGAGTAGCACGAGATCGTAGTTTCTCTTATACAACACTCCATCAGGATTGAGGTAAAAGTTTCCAGATAGCCTCCTCAGAGTCTTCTTATCCTGGGTTGACGCACCCGCAGGATACTCCTTAGTCATAAGGAAGGTCTGAATGTCGTGGAACCATGGCTTGCCGTCAGTGGCATCCTCGATTGCAAAGACAAATGCCGGTCTATCAAGACGCGAAAGTACAATTCTTGGAGCCTCATTCCAATAATTGACTTTATACATTGAAGCTAGCGTGGCTAAGGCATCAGCCATTTGATTTTCAGCCCTGGGTACATGATGAAGTTCCACTCGGTCGAAGAACGGAAGCAGCCTCCTGGCATAATTCATGTACGGCACTAAATTCGCTTGACGAGTTTCCCACTCCCCTTTGATCTGATTGATTACAAGCGCTGAGTCACCATATATGTCTAGATTCTTGATTCTCAAATCAATTGCCTCTTCTAGACCCATAATACATGCTTCATACTCGGCTTCATTGTTGGTAACTGGAAAAGTCAGTCTCGCAGTAAACGGGATGTGGGATCCGTGAGGAGTCGTGATGATAGCCCCGATGCCACTTCCATAGGAGTTAACCGCTCCGTCGAATATCAACTTCCACTGAGATTTCCTATCTGGCCCTTCATCGGGCAATGGCTCATCGCAGTCCTTTGCTTTGAGAAACATAATGTCTCGTCAGGGAACTCGAACTTCATCGGCTGGTAGTCTTCGATTGGCTGTTCGGCAAGGTAATCTGACAATACGCTTCCCTTAATGGCTTTCTGAGAGACGTACTGAATATCATATTCTGTTAACACCATCTGCCATCTGGCAATCCTGCCCGAAAGAGCCTGCTTCTCGAAGACGTACTTGATCGGATCCATCTTCGAAATCAGCATAGTGGTGTGGTTGAGCATATACTGTCGTAGACGTTTGGCAGCCCAAGCTAATGCACAACACGTCTTCTCCAGCATCGAGTATCGAGATTCACACTCAGCGAACTTTTTACTCAAATAATAAATGGCATGCTCTTTTCTGCCCGTCTCGTCGTGCTGACCGAGAACACACCCCATACTATTCTCCAGAACCGTCAGGTACATGATTAATGGTCATCCAGCCACTGGGGGTATCAAGATTGGAGGTTCTTGAAGATACTGCTTTATTTTGTCGAATGCCTTTTGGCAATCCTCATTCCAAGTAATCGCCTGATCTTTTCTTTAAAAGCTTGAACATCGGTTCACAAGTGGCCGTGAGCTGAGAGATAAACCTTGCAATGTAGTTTATTCGGCCCAGGAAACCACGAACTTCTTTTTCTGTTTTCGGCGCTGGCATTTCTTGGATAGCTTTTATTTTTGCAGGATCAACTTCAATCCCTCGTTCACTAACGATAAACCCCAATAACTTTCCGGACCGCACTCCAAAAGTGCACTTGTTAGGATTCAGCCTCAGCCTGAACTTCCTAAGCCTTTCAAACAGCTTCAACAAATTGACCAGATGCTCTTCTCCATTTGGGACTTTGCAATCATGTCATCAACATAGACCTCGATCTCATGATGAATCATATCATGAAACAACGTAACCATTGCTCGCTGGTAAGTGGCCCCTGCGTTCTTCAGACCGAAGGGCATTACCTTATAGCAGAATGTGCCCCAGGGGGGTGATGAACGTCGTTTTCTCCATGTCCTCTGGTGCCATCTTAATCTGATTGTAACCGAGAAGCCATCCATGAACGAAAACACGGAAAACTGGGCTGTATTGTCGACCAACACATCGATATGAGGCAACGGGGAAATCATCCTTAGGGCTCGCTCTATTCAAATCCCGATAATCGACGCACATGCGTACCTTACCGTCCTTCTTCGGTACAGGCACAATGTTGGCGACCCACGGAGGGTAAGTGGTAACGGCTAGAAATCCTGCGTCCATCTGCTTCTGGACCTCCTCTTTGATTTTTACAGCCATATCTGGTCTCGTCCTCCTGAGCTTCTGCTTGACTGGAGGGCAATCTTCCCGCAACGGCAAGCGGTGAACCACGATATCAGTGTCAAGTCCGGGCATATCCTCATATGACCAAGCAAAGACGTCACTATACTCTCGAAGCATCTCGACCAGCCTATGCTTGACATCATTCTGCAGCGCAGCCCCAACTCTGACATTTCTGACAAGCTCCTCAGAACCCAGATTTACAATCTCAATATCCTCCTCGTGAGGCAGAATAACCTTCTCCTCTTGTCTCAACAAGCGGGCCAACTCTTCCGGAAGGTCTTCGTCTTCATCAATCTCATCCTCGGCTTGATAGATCGGGCAATCAAAGTCGTAGTGAGCCGTAGAGGGTCCAGAGTCGATGTCGTCTGTTACGTGGATCCTGCAATAACAAGGGTTAAGTTTAAAGCAGGAATATGCAGGTTAGCACGAACCTCGTTGCCATTTTGCTGTTTTTTCGAAATAAACATAAAATAGGAATAACAGAGAACACAATATTTGATTACGAAGAAAACGCCTTTTATTTATTAACAAAATGCATACACATAATCCAACAAGGCCCTGACAGTAAAACCACTATGCCCCGGGCAGGCCATAGGGTTGTACCAAAGATTGTAAAAAGCAAATCATTACTCTTCACTTGTCAGCTTGATAATCTCCTTGATGGTCCAATTGTGGAGGCGCTCGCCTGGCTTGCTCGGTTGAATCCAGGCGTCAAGATCGCAATCACTGTCTCCGCTGTCCTTCGACGCTGCGTTGATGCTCTCGAAAATTACTCCCCCCTTGGTGAATAGGATCGGCCCTTTCCCACGAGACGAGCTGCCAGAAGAAGATGAAGCTTCAGCTTCGGGAGAATATCCCAATCCAAACTTATCCTGCTTGATTGGTATATCCAAGACATGCCCCCAGCCTGGGGTGGAGCCGGCTTCGACAACGGCCCTAGCTTCTTTAAACGAGGAAAGATTCAACTCTTGCTTCTCTGCGACGACAGGCGCTACTTCCTTCACCCTGACGGTTTTCAAATGCTTGGCAAAGAGTTTCATGGATCTCACCATCCATTTCAACGTATTTAAAGGACGACAGGTGGCTTACCATGATGTCCTCTTCTCCACAGACTGTCACTATGCTGCCCCCAACAGCATATTTAAGCTTCTGATGCAGCGTGGACGTCACGGCACCAGCTGAATGGATCCATGGCCGACCTAAGAGGCAACTATAGGCGGGCATGATATCCATGATATAGAAAACCGCATTGAACGTCTCTGGACCAACTTGAATTGGCAGGGTTAATTCTCCGAAGACGTGGCGCTTGGTTCCGTCAAAGGCTTTCACGACCAGATCACTGGGCGTGCACAGCAGTCCACGGGTATCCAACTTCATTAGTGCCTTCTTCGGAAGCACATTAAGCGAGGAACCCGTATCCACCAGGACATGTGACATAATCGTGCCTCTGCACTCTATTGAGACGTGCAAGGCGCTGTTGTGATCTCTTCCCTTAGGAGTCAGCTCTAGATCCGTAAATCCCAGCCCATTACCAGCATTAACATGGGCTACTACTTCCTCGAGTTGATTTACTGATATCTCCTGCGGCACGTATGCAGCATTCAATACCTTCAATAATGCGTTGCGGTGCGCCTCAGAGCACAGCAACAAGTTGAGAATCGAGATCTTCGACGGAGTCTGATGAAGATGATCTACAATTTTGTAGTCACTCTTCTTGATTAGTCGCATGAACTCTTCAGCGTCTTTAACCAACAAGTCTTTCTCTGCCCCTGCAGGGACCTCTTAAACAGCTTTACCTTTACCCTTATCCACAACATCAGCCCGGACCACTTTCTCTGCTGCAACCTCTGCTGGTGCGAACACTCTTCCGCTTCTAGTGATACCACTGACTTCGGTAAGACTCTGCATGGTTGATCCGAACGGCTCAAGCTCTATCTTCCGACCATTACAATAAACTTCGGCGCCATAATGCCATGGAACGACATTAGTGTTGCACCCCAAAATTTGCCCTCACAATACAAGACTTTGTGTTCCAAGAAGGTTCACAAGGTTCACAAAATTCATAATTGGTCAAAAGAGTTGACAATTCCCTCAGACAATGCACCTCCTAAGCAGTGCATCCAAAACTAGGGTTTTGACTTTAATCAGGCTAAATGGACTTCCAAGACTTCAAGTGAGCTTCATAACATCTTATATGTGTATAAGAACCCCCATGTCAAGTTTCAAGACTTTTCTCAAAAGTTTGCTCAGTCAGATGATCAGATAAGTCAAAAGCAGTCAATGCAGTTAAAAGGTCAAACTGAGGTCAACAATGGCCTTCAAAGTCAAATTGTCCCTCACATATCCCTTAACATCCAAAGTAAGGGCTACCTAATCCATTATAGTAGGGATAGTCTTACTAAGGAAAGGATAAAGAATAAGAAAGACCTTAAAACATTAGGGTAGGATACTCCTAGATACTTGCTCACTTCAAAACTTTTTCACACTTAAACAAATTTCCAACAAAATTTTCAAACAAGTTTTTTTTCACATCCATACACGGATTATTATTAAACTATTCTGAAATTTTTTGCTATTCACATACTACACTTTCAAAACAATTCAAAATTGAGCTTAAGTACCTAAGAGCCCATGGATAACCATGGATGAAAAGGGTGCTAACACCTTCCCTTTTCATAACCTACCCCCCGGACCCAAAATATTCTCTAAGGTCTTTCCTGTTCTTTTATAACCTTTCCTTATGGATAAAATAAAAGTCGGTGGCGACTCTTGCTATCCGCAACATTGTTTAAAGTCAGTTCACCGGGGTTACAGAACTGGCGACTCTGCTGGGGATCTATTTAAGAGGGGTACCCTTAGGAATTAAGATCACTTTAAATTGTTTGCCTTGTTTGCTTTATTATTATATTGTTGGGGTGCTCTTATGTGTGAAAGGTCCTAACCCGGATCTAGTGTACCTTAGGTAAATGGCAATAGACCAAGGAAACTGTACGACGTATATCGATACGGTTGATCTGGTGGCCATAGTTAGTGCGACTTCTTGGTTGGTGCTTATATTCCTTAAGTCAAGTTGAGGATAATATTGAGGCTGCCATATGTTGTCAATGCACTAACTGACTTTTAGAACCCTAGTTAACTCATCTTGGCCTTTAGAAAGTAGTGAGGTAACCGGCTTTGGTGCAGACTGAAGTTGGTTGACACTCGATACTACGCTCATTGAGATCTTAAACTTGGAGGGTTTTGGTTGGCAAGTAAGTTGCCTTCTGAACAACCACCCTTGTGAAGGATCAATGATATTGAGATCCCTTAGAACCTGGTTACTTTTGTAGGACAGGATGAACCATCTAACTTCAGGGGAGGGTACTTGCCTTTGAACCTCATGCAAGCCTTTAAACCTAGGGCTATGGTGTGACTTGTTTGTGTGTGCCACATGTTTGTGATTGAGCATGACATCATGACATCATCATGCATCATAAGCATATCATTTTCCCTAACCATTTCAAGGACCAAAGGATTTATCTTTGTTCTTTGTTGCAGGTCATGGCTTCTGCTCGTAGAAACACCATCAGGATCAACTTTGTAGGGATACCTACTAAGCTCAAGGAGTTGGTTTCCCTAGTGCCTGATCATTCCCAGTTCAACAAGAGACATGGTCACTTATTGGATCTAGTTACTTCAGGGTTCAGTGAAGACATGATGAGTGTGCTGTTTCAGTTCTTTGACCCTAAGCACCATTGCTTTACATTTCCTGATTATCAGCTGGTTCCAACCATGGAGGAGTTCTCTAAACTTCTGGGTATACCTGTTCTTGATCAGAAGCCATTCACAGGCTTAGAGAAGGAGCTTAAACCAGAAGTTATTGCTGCAGCTCTACATCTGAAGAAGTCTGACATTGTTCTAGATACGAGAAGTGGAGTTAAAGGTATTCTTGCCAAGGTATTAGTGGATAAAGCTCAAATGTTCTTGAAGGCTATGAGCTACGATGCTGTTGAGGAGATCTTAGCCTTATTGATTTATGGCTTAGTGTTGTTCCCCAATCCTGATCAGTTCATAGACGTTCATGCCATCAACATATTCCTGAGTCACAATCCAGTGCCTACCTTACTTGGAGACATCCTACATTCTCTTCACACCCGTACTACAAGGGCAAGAGGAACTTTGATGTGCTGCATACCTTTACTTTCTAGGTGGTTTATTTCTCACCTTCCTCGCTCAGTAATGAAGAATGAGCAAGGGTTCAGATGGTCCAAGAGGATCATGTCACTTTCTCACTCAGACATCCATTGGTGCTCCAGATCTATGGAGAATGTCACCATCATTGACCGTTGTGGGGAGTTTCCTAATGTGCCACTTCTAGGCATAAGAGGAGGCATCACCTACAACCCATCTCTAGCTTTACGACAGTTTGGTTACGCCCGGAGCGATGGTCCACATGACATGTTGATTCAGGGAATTGTGTTTGATTACGACAACGATCTTCAGGGTTACCGTCAGAGATTCATCCGAGCTTGGGGAAAGGTAAACAGGATTGACAGCAAGACACTGGAGCCTAAGTACACTATTCCTATGGAGGCTTATCTCAGATGGGTACGATCTCGTGCTCAGACACTCATGATGCCATATCCTGCCGTCCTACCAGTTACCATGGAACCTGTTGCTGAAGGAGACACAGCTTATACCATCCTTCACCCAGACATGCCTACTGATATGGAAGACTTGCAGAGATCATGGATCCAACTGAAAGAGCAAAGGGATACTTTCGAGGCTCATTACAAAGCAAGCCAAGCAAGGATCCTAGAGCTAACAAAGCTACTTCATGAGGAACGAAACCTCAACTCATACCTCAACACCAAGAGGAAACGTCCATGGGAGACTTAAAACCCCATCTTTTGTACTTATTTCGTTTTCATTTTTTGTAAGCCTAAAAGGCAAAACAAGTTATTACTAATAAAAAGTTACTTTCTTGTTTGTTTAAGCAAATTTAAATCCTGCGGTCCTTGAAAACATTGCATATGCATTCCCATATCATTGCATCACAGGTTTATAATTGTGCACAGGTTTCTCATCTTCTCGCTGTTTATTTCAGCAATGGCTCTTGAACAATCAGTTAAGGATCTCCAGGCACAGAATGCACAGTTCCAAGAGCTGATCCTGAACCTATCCAAGGGGCAGGATGAATTGAAGACACTGCTGGCCAAGAAGAATAAGAAGGCTAGAAGGTCTGCTGGGCTGCTCAACATGGGAAGAAGGTTCAAAGGTCCTGTCAAGACCAAGGAACATGTTGAAGACTATGAATCTGAAGAATCTGAGCAGGAGAGGGGCAGTCTCCACAACACTATGGGGGACTCTGATTCTGAGGCTAACTACTACCATGAGCCTAACGAAGACAAATTCAAGATGCTGGTGGATAGAATGGATGCTATGGAATTACAGAAATCATCTGGGCTGGATTTTGAGGATTTGAGCTTGATATCTGGGGTGGTCATACCCATTGGGTTCAAAGTTCCTACATTTGTTGTCTATGATGGGGTCTCTTGTCCCAAATTGCATCTGAGGTCTTATGTCAGAAGAATGCAACCCCACACTGCTGATAAAAAGTTGTGGATCCATTTCTTTCAAGAGAGTTTATCTGGAGCTCAGCTAGAGTGGTATTATCAGTTGGAGAGTGTCAACATCAGAGATTGGAATAACCTTGCTGAAGCTTTCTACAAGCAGTATCAATACAATGCTGACTTAGCCCCCACTCGCATGCAGCTTCAAAACATGTCTATGGGTGCCAAAGAAAGCTTTAAGGAGTATGCTCAGAAGTGGAGAGACTTAGCTGGAAGAGTTCAACCCCCTTTGACTGATAGGGAGTTGGTTGATATGTTCATGTGTACGCTGAATGGTCCGTTTTACAGTCATCTCATTGGAAGCTCATCATCTGGCTTCACTGAGTTGATCATGACAGGAGAGCGAGTAGAGAATGGTATCAAGAGTGGTAAGATCCAAGTGGGCACTTCTTCATCAGGTGCTGCAAAGAAGCCTCCCACTGGGAAGAAAGAATCTAATGTTGTGTATGGTCAGCCTGATCGTAACAGAAGGCATCAGTCTGTTAGCGCAGTTCATATTTCAAATCCAACTCCTGCAACAACAGAGCAGCCTCAAGGCAACCAACAGAGGGCTAGAAGACAGTTCACGAAGATCAACATGTCAATGGCTCAGGCATTGCAACACTTGTTGAAAGCTGAACTTATTACCCTGAGGGAGGCCCCTCAGAATCCCAATGTTACCTCTCCCAAGTACAATCCCAATGCACGATGTGCATATCATTCAAACTGTCCAGGACATGATACTAATAACTGCTGGGTCTTGAAGAACAAAATTCAGGATATGATTGATGCTGGAGAAATTGAGTTTGATCCACCAGGTACTCCAAATGTGATTACAGCTCCAATGCCAAATCACGAGAAGACTGTCAACGCCATTGATGAAGATATTGATGAAGATCTGCATGTCTATTCAGTTATGGAGTTGAGCACACCATTGTCTGTTATCAAAAAGAGGTTAGTACAAGCTGGGATCTTTCCAGGTTGTCATGAAGATTGTCTATATTGTACCCATAAGCCGGATAGTTGCTTCATTTTGAGAGATAGGATTCAACGTCTCATGGATAAATATACTATAGTGTTTGAAAGAAGACCAGCATCTGTAGAAAGTATGGTGGATCATCTGACTCAGGGTAAGAAGATTGAAGAGGTTGACATGGTTGACAAAGTACCACTAAGAATCACTTCAAAGGGTCCCATTAAAATCACTCATCAGGGCCCAATCAAGATTACTGCTGAAGGTCCTGTGAAAGTTGTTGCTGAAGCCAGAGTAGCTCCTCTGATCATTACCACTCCTGGTCCTATTCCTTATACATCTGACAAAGCTGTGCCATGGCACTATGGGTCTGATGTTTACATCCATGGTGTCAAGCAGGAGCCTCTACCTGATATGCCTGTTGACATTGATAATATTGCTGGATCTAGCAAGATCACTCGCAGTGGAAGAGTCTTCTCTCCTCCAGTTGCTTCTAAGAGTGCAGTTACTCCTGCTGTTACTTCCACCACTGATGCTCGGGGCAAGGGTCCTGTTATTGAGCCTGTATCTACTGATGTGCCAGCTGCTGATGACCTCTCTAAGCAGATGGAAGAAGTATTGAAAATCATTCGCAAGAGTGATTATGATATTGTTGATCAGCTGGGGCATACTCCCTCAAAGATTTCTATGCTCTCCCTGTTATTATGTTCTGAGGCTCATGCCAAGTCATTGATCAAGTTTCTAAAGATGGCTCATGTACCCAGTGCAATTTCTGTGGACCAGTTTGAGAATTGTGTTGCTCATCTGACCTATGACAACGGGTTAGGATTTTCTGATGCTGACTTGACCCCTGCCAAGAGGGATCATAACAGGGCCTTGCATATTTCAATTGAATGCAGGGGCACTACCCTGTCTCATGTGCTGATAGACAATGGTTCCTCTCTGAATGTGTTGCCTAAGGAAGTCCTGAACAAGTTGAGTCCTGAAGATACGGTATTGAAGCCCAGTAATATTGTGGTAAAGGCTTTTGATGGTTCTAGAAGAGTAGTGCATGGGGAAATTGATCTTCCAATCAAGGTTGGCTCTCAGGTGTTCACTGCTACATTCTATGTGATGGATATTCGTCCTTCGTACTCATGTCTGCTTGGTCGTCCCTGGATCCATGGGGCAGGTGCTGTGACCTCCACATTACATCAAAAGTTGAGATATCCGGTGAATGGAAAAGTTGTTACTGTCTTTGGAGAGGAAGAATACTTTGTCAGCCATGTAAACACTTTCAAGTATCTGGAAGTAGAAGGTGAATACATTGAAACTCCATGTCAGTCATTTGAAGTGGGTCCCTGGGCTGTTAAGGATTGTGTGACTCCTCCTGCTGTGAAGAAGGTTCCTGTGGTCATCAGAAACCCTCCAACAATGGCAATGGCCTCCCTCAATGATGCAAAAGCTGTGGTGGAAGAAGAGTCCCAGAAGGCTGTCCGTCGTGCCCGTGCTGTTCGTATCACCAATCAAGGGGTTATCAATGCTGTGGGAGATCAAGATGAAGACCACAACTTGGAGGCATGGATTTTTCCTACTGTGGGTGCTGGACTCAATAATTGGATAGCTGAAGATGTTATCCCTATCTCCTTTAGTCAGGAGTAAATACTATTACTGTGTTATGTTTTTAAATTTATAATTTCTGGAACAATTAAAACTTTCAAGCCATGTGCCTTACCCGGGGCACAATGGTGTGCTTGTTACGGGTTGTCATTTCATTTGCATACTTCATTCAATAAAATCAGTGGACGTTTCGTTTTCGTAAATATTGTGTTCCTTGTCTTTCTTTTTCTTTTATTTTCGCTTTATCAGCTATGTGTTCTTACACACACCCACGTCACTAAAATGTAGATCCTCATCCACTCTGGATCCAGTTGATAACAGTTCTACTATTGCCAATTACAATTTCGAGAATCCGATCTATCAAACTGAAGACGGAAACGAGGACGATTGTGAAATACCTGTAGAGCTTGCTAGGTTGTTACAACAAGAAGAGAAAGCTATACAGCCACATGAAGAGCCAGTCGAAGTTGTGAATCTGGGAACTGAAGAAAACAGAAAAGAGGTCAAGATAGGGGCTGATTTAGAGGACAGTGTCAAGAGCAGGTTGATTCAGATGCTACGTGACTATGTGGAGATCTTTGCTTGGTCTTATGAAGATATGCCAGGGTTGGATACAGACATTGTGGTTCACCGTTTGCCAGTGAAAGAAGATTGTCGTCCAAAGAAGCAGAAGGTTCGTCGTATGCGTCCTGAAATGTCAGAAAAGATCAAAGCAGAGGTAATGAAACAGTTCAATGCAGGGTTCTTGGCCGTAACTTCTTATCCTCAGTGGGTTGCAAATGTGGTACCAGTTCCTAAGAAAGATGGTAAGGTACGTATGTGTGTAGACTACAGAGATCTGAACAAGGCTAGCCCTAAAGATGACTTTCCACTTCCTCATATTGATATTCTGGTAGACAACACTGCTCAGCATAAGGTATTCTCTTTTATGGATGGTTTCTCTGGTTACAATCAAATCAAGATGGCACCTGAAGATATGGAGAAGACTACATTTGTGACACAGTGGGGCACCTTTTGCTATAAGGTAATGCCATTTGGTTTGAAGAATGCAGGGGCAACATATCAGCGTGCTATGGTGGCTTTGTTTCATGATATGATTCATCATGAGATAGAGGTATATGTGGATGATATGATAGCCAGGTCTCAGAATGAAGAACAACATCTTGATCATCTGCACAAGTTGTTTGAGAGGTTGAAGAAATAACAGGTTGAGATTAAATCCAAACAAGTGTACTTTTGGAGTTAGATCTGGAAAGCTCCTGGGTTTCATTGTCAGTGGAAAAGGTATTGAAGTGGATCCTGCAAAAGTGAAAGCTATACGAGAGATGCCAGCTCCCCGTACTGAGAAGGAGGTTAGAGGTTTCTTGGGACGATTGAACTACATTGCAAGATTTATTTCCCAATTAACTACCATCTGTGAGCCAATCTTCAAGTTGTTGAAGAAAGATCAGGTGATGGAATGGAATGATGAGTGCCAGACTGCCTTTGATGAAATCAAGAGATATTTGCTAGAACCTCCAATTTTAATGCCACCAGTTGATGGAAGACCCTTGATTATGTATTTAACAGTATTAGACAACTCAATGGGGTGTGTATTGGGGCAACATGACGAGTCTGGTCGAAAAGAGCAGGCAATATACTACCTTAGCAAAAAGTTTACCGACTGTGAAACAAGATACTCACTGCTCGAGAAAACTTGCTGCGCTTTGGCATGGGCTGCTCGCCGACTAAGACAGTATATGTTGACCCATACTACCTTGTTGATTTCAAAGATGGATCCAATCGAGTACATATTTGAGAAACCTGCTCTTTCCGGAAGAATTGCAAGATGGCAAATGATCTTGACGGAATATGATATACAGTATACCACTCAGAAGGCCATTAAGGGGAGTGTTGTTGCTGATCATTTGGCTCATCAAGCAGTAGATGATTACCAGTCAATGAATTTTGAGTTCCCTGATGAAGACATTATGTCTGTTACCAAAGAACCTGGACAATATGACGGACCTGAACAAGGATCCCGATGGACTATGGTTTTTGATGGTGCCTCCAATGCACATGGTAATGGTGTTGGTGTTGTGATTAGTTCCCCTGAAGGTTGTCATACCCCGATTACTGCCAGACTTTGTTTCTATTGTACCAATAACATGGCTGAGTATGAGGCATGTATCATGGGTATGCAAGTTGCTATTGATATGAAGATTCAGTTCCTTGAGGTGTATGGAGATTCAGCTCTGGTAGTAAGTCAGATTAAAGGAGATTGGGATACAAAGCATGATAATCTCATTCCTTACAGAGAACATGTGTTGTCTTTGATCCCACATTTCAAAGAGATTAATTTTGGACATATTCCACGAAGAGAGAATCAGTTGGCAGACGCATTGGCCACCATGGCATCTAGGTTTGAGATAAGCTGGGATGATGAAGCTCCCAAGATTACCATTGATAGATTTGAGAAGCCTGCATACTGCAATGAGATTGACACTGAAGGGGCAAGTGGACTCCAACATATGAGGGACCATTTGTAGTCAAGACAGTGTTCTCAGGAGGTGCCATGATACTGACTACAATGGATGGTGAAGACTTCCCACAACCTGTAAACGCAGACATAGTTAAAAAATACTACGCATAAAAAGAGACCCGCTAGGTTGACAGGCCTAGGCAAAAATAAGGGCATCCCGGCAAACCAAAAGGGTTTGGGCAAAAATTAGGGATATATATATATAAAAAGATGTACACCCGGCAAGTCGAAAACCTGAAAAGGCGGCTTGGGCAAAAAAGGGTATCCCGGTGGATTGAAAACCTGAAAGGGCAATCCAGGCAAAAGTTAGGGATTAAAGCGTATGACTATGTCTCGTTTGGATCACTCATGAAATTGCAACCAGTTGTACTGCTTACTCAAGCCCAAACAGATAAAGCTCAATCCAATCGTTTCCGTCTCAACAGCAAGAAGATGAGATACTTGAGTGGCAATAGTAGAATTGAAACTCAATAGGATTATTTCCCACATAGCTGATTCTTTTTGTAAAACTTCATGACAAAATTCTCTTACTAGGGTTTATGTCTCCTTGTACAAACTTACCCGTGTATGGGTCACTTTTGATATAAATAAATTTCATCTTTTGAATCCAGATTTACTTTTACCCTATTTACATAAGCGAAACGTCCATTGGTTGTGTTTGAATGTATGTATGCCTTTGAATATGATTGATGTTTACCAGAAACGCATGTATGCTTTTAATATGATTGATGTTTACCAGAAATGCATGAAAATGCAGTAATAGTATTTACTAAGGACGAACGAGGGAAGGATTTCAACGAAGCTTCGCCGGTTCATCTTTACAAGACAGTTACAAACCATCAGTAGGACTAATCCATTTTCACAAAGTCTAATCTCCCCTGGAATTTATATCCATCTCTTTTATCCTCATACGGATATACGGGAAATTACTTTCCAATAAGGGCACGATGAACGAAGACGGGATGTTATACTTATCCTACTATCAAACGAAAACGAAGGTTATCTATACCCTACTGTCCCCAACAACGGGAGGTTATCTATACCTTGTTATCCCCAACAATGGGAGGTTATCTATACCTTGTTATCCCCAGCAGACGGAGGGTTATGTATTCTTCAACAACGAATCGGGATTTATTTTCCTTGGCCAGCAGTTGTTATACAAGGATATCCAGACACTTCCAGCAGTGTCATATCATACATGCATCATTTACATCATACCATAACATATATGTCTATAGTACATTACCTAAGTGCATCATGTCATACATGCATACATAAAGCATAAACTAATGTTGTTATACAGAATGCTACCTTGTTTTCAGGTTAATTATCCAACAAACAAGCTTATGATCTTTGGGACTGCTTTATTGTAACCTCAGGGTTACTTTATCCTCCTGATGAGCTTCTTATTACTTTGGGACTGCTTTATTGTAACCTCAGGGTTATTTTATCCTCCTGATAGCCTCTCATGACTTCAAGACTGCTTTAGAGCTACTGATTGCTCTATCCTCCTGAAATCATCCTATTACTTCAAGACTGCTTTAGAGCTATTCATTGCTCTATCCTCATGAGGTCATATTACTACTTCAAGACTGCTTTAGAGCTATTCATTGCTCTATCCTCCTGAAGCCATCTAATTATTTCAAGACTGCTTTAGAGTTATCCATTGCTCTATCCTCCTGAAATTACATTATTATTTCAAGACTGCTTTAGAGCTATCCATTGCTCTATCCTCCTGAAATCATTACTTCAAGACTGCTTTAGAGCTATTGATTGCTCTATCCTCCTGAAGACATATCACATTATTATTTCAAGACTGCTTTAGAGCTGTTGATTGCTCTATCCTCCTGAAGACATATCACATTATTACTTCAAGACTGCTTTAGAGCTATTGATTGCTCTATCCTCCTGAAGCCATTATTACTTCAAGACTGCTTTAGAGCTATTGATTTCTCTATCCTCCTGAGGTCAGATTTATCACTTCAAGACTGCTTTAGGGTTATCATTATTGATTGCTCTATCCTCATGAAGACATGCTGTTACATCAGTATTACTCCAGACTCCTGACAGTTCTCATTATACTATTGAAGAACTTTCCCCTAGTGGCATCTTTAAGCCCACTCAATCATGTTCAACCAACCATCAATATCACTCCATGCACTGGTGAGTGCAAATTTTTGGGCTTTTGTGTTCAATCCCCTTCAACCTTCCAGGTTACGACTGGCAAATATACCAATCTAACCCCTCAGGTTTCAGAAAATTGAACATGGGAAGCTGTTGCACCCCAAAATTTGCCCTCACAATACAAGACTTTGTGTTCCAAGAAGGTTCACAAGGTTCACAAAGTTCACAATTGGTCAGAAGAGTTGACAATTCCCTCAGACAATGCACCTCCTAAGCAGTGCATCCAAAACTAGGGTTTTGACTTTAATCAGGCTAAATGGACTTCCAAGACTTCAAGTGAGCTTCATAACATCTTATATGTGTATAAGAACCCCCAGGTCAAGTTTCAAGACTTTTCTCAAAAGTTTGCTCAGTCAGATGATCAGATAAGTCAAAAGCAGTCAATGCAGTTAAAAGGTCAAACTGAGGTCAACTGTGGTCAAACCAAAGTCAAACTTCATGATTTTTTTTTTGCCAACATCAAAGAGAGGTTGGGTGAGAAATATTATCATAATAACTGTAATACCCCAAATTTTGCCCTAAGATTTGTCGTCGCATTTCATTGCATTTAATCAATTACTAACAAATTCGTGTAGTCGTTTGACTTTTTGCAGGTAAATATCATATGGCATGCACTTTTTTTCTAAAAAGTAAAAATGGCACAATTGGCAGGAGGACATGTGTAAGGAGTTATGAGTGTGAGAGGTTGAGAGTTCGAATCTCACCTTTGGCACTTTTTGTTGTTTTTATTATTTTTACTCTAAATTTTTCTATCTTTCATTAAAAAAAATAACAAAAATAGTTTTTTATTATTATTTAATTATTATTTTCGTATTTTAATTAAATCATTTTTAAAATATTATTTTTTTTCACTTTTTTCTAAATTATTCATAAAAATATCCAAAAAATCATAAAATGAAAAAATATTGAAAAAGATTTTGTTCTTTTTATAATATTTTTTATTTTAGGAATCAATAGGATTATTAGTTTTTATTTTAAGTTTATTTTAATTATTTTAAATTATTTAAATTTTATTTTTTCTTAACTAATTATTTAGTTTGGGCTTTAAAATGGGCTTTAGGGACATTATTGACAATTTGGTGTTAACCCTAATTTGTTCCCTATATATACATGTGTTGCCTTGTTGGAAAAAAGGGAGGAGAATGAAAAAAAACCTAAGAGGAGTGAGTGTCGTTGGCCGTTATTTAGTTTTCTTCTTCATCCATTACTGTTGTTTCTTTTTCTTCATCTTTTACCGTTATTTCTTTTTCTTCATCTATTACCGTTATTTATTTTTCTTTATCTATTACTGTTACGTTTATATATATATAATTTTTAAATTGTTAGAGTTTATATATATAAGATTTTTGATCGAATTATGTCGATACGATGTTTGCACATTTGTGTGCATGACGCGTGACATTTGTGTTAGTTCGATCTGGTTGCGATGATCGCATTTTTGTGTGAGCAATAATACTATTTTTTGCTTATTTCTTTTTCTTTGCGATAAATTTTGTTTCGTCCGATTTAGATCTGGTTGCGATGAGCGCATTTCTGCGTTAAGCAACATTGTTGGGTTATTTGGCACATTTAAAATTCATTATTGCTTTATTATTATTATTATTATTATTATTATTATTATTATTATTATTATTATTATTATTATTATTATTATTATTATTATTATTATTATTATTATTATCATTATTTATTATTATTATTATCATTATTATCATTATTATTACCATTTATTATTATTATTGTTATCATTAATTTATTAAAATTTGTTATAATATAAAAATCTGTTTTTTTAAAATAAATAACATTAACATCTTTTCCAAATTAATATGAAAACCTATTATTTTTAAGAAAAACTTTTTTTAGATAAATTTAAAATAATAACTAAAATCTTTTTTTTAAAATAATAACTAGAACCGTTATTTATTTTATTTTATTATTGTTCAATTCAAATTTCATTATCATATTGTAATCTGCTCCTCTCATGTAACATCGCGAACTTAACAATCGCTCTTTAAATTCTGCCTTTAAATTTCTGCTTGCATGGTTTAAATTATGACATTATCTCTCTGTTTGCATGATTCAATTATCTCATGCGTTTACTACTATTTCTGTCACATTGCACACATCCGAAGGTTAGGTCTAACTGTTTGGCCGCCGCGCCAATAGTCCGTAAAACTTTACACATTCAATTTCAAATCCTCAAAACTACAAACTACAAACCCTAATTTTCACAAATGCCTCGCCGCAGGCAAAATTACAATTTTACCCTTAGCATTAGGTCAAAGAGCCGCCGCGCTCATTTTAGGGTTTCCCGCCGTGGAATCCCTAATTTAACCCTAATTACAACTTAACATTTCAACGTAGAGATTTGGAGTTTCTACACTCCACGTAAGCGTGTCCTTAAGATGCGTTTATTCCCCTTGAGACCTTGACCACAGTCAAGAAGTTTCTAACCTCCCTATTGAGGGGAACTACGATTACTCTGATTCCGCTCCCGTAAGGATACGTAGGCACAAGATGCGATGTCTTGCCGAGTAAACTTAGAATTAACCCCCTTTATTATTTATTATTGCTTATTTATATTTTATTTATCTTTGCTATTTAATTATTTTGCTTATTATTTTGTAATTGTTTCTTGGATGTAAAGTTGTTTAATTATTTAATTATTATTATGGTTAGTAATTAGGGAGTGTAACAACATGTATGTAATATTAAAATAAATTTAGATCACTTTTAAATAAAGATAATTAAAATAAACACGTCACACACGTAAGTCGATTTTAATCGCCGTCTCACTTCCTAAGGATATCCCTCAAGTTGCCTACGAATAATGGTTAAGTGGGGGTGTATAAAGCAAGTCCCTCAAAAAGAAAATCATCAAAGTCCCTTATGGTTGCCTTTACGAATCGAGTCCCTTTCGAAAAATGATGATAGTCCCTCCAGTTTGCTTATTACACCCACAATGGCCTTCAAAAATCCAATTGTCCCTCACATGTCCCTTAACATCCAAAGTAAGGACTACCTACTCCATTTTAGTAGGGATAGTCTTACTAAGGAAAGGATAAAGAATAAGAAAGACCTTAAAACATTAGGGTAGAGCTTCCTAGATACTTGCTCACTTCAAAACTTTTTCACACTTAAACAAATTTTCAACAAGTTTTCAAACAAGTTCTTAACACATCCTTACATGGATTATTTATTAACTATTCTGAAAATTTTCTATTCACACACTACACTTTCAAAACAATTCAAAAGTGAGCTTAAGTACCTAAGAGCCCATGGATAACCATGGATGAAAAGGGTGCTAACACCTTCCCTTTTCATAACCTACCCCCCGGACCCAAAATATTCTCTAAGGTCTTTCCTGTTCTTTTATAACCTTTCCTTATGGATAAAATAAAAGTCGGTGGCGACTCTTGCTATCCGCAACATTGTTTAAAGTCAGTTCACCGGGTTATAGAACTGGCGACTCTGCTGGGGATAGCAAGTGTAGTGTGTGAATAACAAAAAATTTCAGAATAGTTTAATAATAATCCGTGTATGGATGTGAAAAAACTTGTTTGAAAATTTTGTTGGAAATTCACACACTACACTTTCAAAACAATTCAAAAGTGAGCTTAAGTACCTAAGAGCCCATGGATAACCATGGATGAAAAGGATGCTAATACCTTCCCTTTTCATAACCTACCCCCCGGACCCAAAATATTCTCTAAGGTCTTTCCTGTTCTTTTATAACCTTTCCTTATGGATAAAATAAAAGTCGGTGGCGACTCTTGCTATCCGCAACATTGTTTAAAGTCAGTTCACCGGGTTACAGAACTGGCGACTCTGCTGGGGATTTATTTAAGAGGGGTACCCTTAGGAATTAAGATCACTTTAAATTGTTTGCCTTGTTTGCTTTATTATTATATTGTTGGGGTGCTCTTATGTGTGAAAGGTCCTAACCCGGATCTAGTGTACCTTAGGTAAATGGCAATAGACCAAGGAAACTGTACGACGTATATCGATACAGTTGATCTGGTGGCCATAGTTAGTGTGACTTCTTGGTTGGTGCTTATATTCCTTAAGTCAAGTTGAGGATAATATTGAGGCTGCCATATGTTGTCAATGCACTAACTGACTTTTAGAACCCTAGTTAACTCATCTTGGCCTTTAGAAAGTAGTGAGGTAACCGGCTTTGGTGCAGACTGAAGTTGGTTGACACTCGATACTACGCTCATTGAGATCTTAAACTTGGAGGGTTTTGGTTGGCAAGTAAGTTGCCTTCTGAACAACCACCCTTGTGAAGGATCAATGATATTGAGATCCCTTAGAACCTGGTTACTTTTGTAGGACAGGATGAACCATCTAACTTCAGGGGAGGGTACTTGCCTTTGAACCTCATGCAAGCCTTTAAACCTAGGGCTATGGTGTGACTTGTTTGTGTGTGCCACATGTTTGTGATTGAGCATGACATCATGACATCATCATGCATCATAAGCATATCATTTTCCCTAACCATTTCAAGGACCAAAGGATTTATCTTTGTTCTTTGTTGCAGGTCATGGCTTCTGCTCGTAGAAACACCATCAGGATCAACTTTGTAGGGATACCTGCTAAGCTCAAGGAGTTGGTTTCCCTAGTGCCTGATCATTCCCAGTTCAACAAGAGACATGGTCACTTATTGGATCTAGTTACTTCAGGGTTCAGTGAAGACATGATGAGTGTGCTGTTTCAGTTCTTTGACCCTAAGCACCATTGCTTTACATTTCCTGATTATCAGCTGGTTCCAACCATGGAGGAGTTCTCTAAACTTCTGGGTATACCTGTTCTTGATCAGAAGCCATTCACAAGCTTAGAGAAGGAGCTTAAACCAGAAGTTATTGCTGCAGCTCTACATCTGAAGAAGTCTGGCATTGTTCTAGAGACGAGAAGTGGAGTTAAAGGTATTCTTGCCAAGGTATTAGTGGATAAAGCCCAAATGTTCTTGAAGGCTATGAGCTACGATGCTTTTGAGGAGATCTTAGCCTTATTGATTTATGGCTTAGTGTTGTTCCCCAATCCTGATCAGTTCATAGACGTTCATGCCATCAACATATTCCTGAGTCACAATCCAGTGCCTACCTTACTTGGAGACATCCTACATTCTCTTCACACCCGTACTACAAGGGCAAGAGGAACTTTGATGTGCTGCATACCTTTACTTTCTAGGTGGTTTATTTCTCACCTTCCTCGCTCAGTAATGAAGAATGAGCAAGGGTTCAGATGGTCCAAGAGGATCATGTCACTTTCTCACTCAGACATCCATTGGTGCTCCAGATCTATGGAGAATGTCACCATCATTGACCATTGTGGGGAGTTTCCTAATGTGCCACTTCTAGGCATAAGAGGAGGCATCACCTACAACCCATCTCTAGCTTTACGACAGTTTGGTTACGCCCGGAGCGATGGTCCACATGACATGTTGATTCAGGGCATTGTGTTTGATTACGACAACGATCTTCAGGGTTACCGTCAGAGATTCATACGAGCTTGGGGAAAGGTAAACAGGATTGACAGCAAGACACTGGAGCCTAAGTACACCATTCCTATGGAGGCTTATATCAGATGGGTACGATTTCGTGCTCAGACACTCATGATGCCATATCCTGCCATCCTACCAGTTACCATGGAACCTGTTGCTGAAGGAGACACAGCTTATACCATCCTTCACCCAGACATGCCTACTGATATGGAAGACTTGCAGAGATCATGGATCCAACTGAAAAAGCAAAGGGATACTTTCGAGGCTCATTACAAAGCAAGCCAAGCAAGGATCCTAGAGCTAACAAAGCTACTTCATGAGGAACGAAACCTCAACTCATACCTCAACACAAAGAGGAAACGTCCATGGGAGACTTAAAACCCCATCTTTTGTACTTATTTCGTTTTCATTTTTTGTAAGCCTAAAAGGCAAAACAAGTTATTACTAATAAAAAGTTACTTTCTTGTTTGTTTAAGCAAATTTAAATCCTGTGGTCCTTGAAAACATTGCATATGCATTCCCATATCATTGCATCACAGGTTTATAATTGTGCACAGGTTTCTCATCTCCTCGCTGTTTATTTCAGCAATGGCTCTTGAACAATCAGTTAAGGATCTCCAGGCACAGAATGCACAGTTCCAAGAGCTGATCTTGAACCTATCCAAGGGGCAGGATGAATTGAAGACACTGCTGGCCAAGAAGACTAAGAAGGCTAGAAGGTCTGCTGGGTTGCTCAACATGGGAAGAAGGTTCAAAGGTCCTGCCAAGACCAAGGAACAGGTTGAAGACTATGAATCTGAAGAATCTGAGCAGGAGAGAGGCAGTCTCCACAACACTATGGGGGACTCTGATTCTGAGGCTAACTACTACCATGAGCCTAACGAAGACAAATTCAAGATGCTGGTGGATAGAATGGATGCTATGGAATTACAGAAATCATCTGGGCTGGATTTTGAGGATTTGAGCTTGATATCTGGGGTGGTCATACCCATTGGGTTCAAAGTTCCTACATTTGTTGTCTATGATGGGGTATCTTGTCCCAAATTGCATCTGAGGTCTTATGTCAGAAGAATGCAACCCCACACTGCTGATAAAAAGTTGTGGATCCATTTCTTTCAAGAGAGTTTATCTGGAGCTCAGCTAGAGTGGTATTATCAGTTGGAGAGTGTCAACATCAGAGATTGGAATGACCTTGCTGAAGCTTTCTACAAGCAGTATCAATACAATGCTGACTTAGCCCCCACTCGCATGCAGCTTCAAAGCATGTCTATGGGTGCCAAAGAAAGCTTTAAGGAGTATGCTATGAAGTGGAGAGACTTAGCTGGAAGAGTTCAACCCCCCTTTGACTGATAGGGAGTTGGTTGATATGTTCATGTGTACGCTGAATGGTCCGTTTTACAGTCATCTCATTGGAAGCTCATCATCTGGCTTCACTGAGTTGATCATGACAGGAGAGCGAGTAG
>OZ012739.1:290777202-290815256 GCA_963859935.3 Lathyrus sativus | reverse complement strand
TGACCACAGTCAAGAAGTTTCTAACCTCCCTATTGAGGGGAACTACGATTACTCTGATTCCACTCCCGTAAGGATACGTAGGCACAAGATGCGATGTCTTGCCGAGTAAACTTAGAATTAACCCCCTTTATTATTTATTATTGCTTATTATATTTTATTTATCTTGTGCTATTTAATTATTTGGCTTATTATTTGTAATTGTTTCTTGGATGTAAAGTTGTTTAATTATTTAATTATTATTATGGTTAGTAATTAGGGAGTGTAACAACATGTATGTAATATTAAAATAAATTTAGATCACTTTTAAATAAAGATAATTAAAATAAACACGTCACACACGTAAGTCGATTTTAATCGCCGTCTCACTTCCTAAGGATATCCCTCAAGTTGCCTACGAATAATGGTTAAGTGGGGTGTATAAAGCAAGTCCCTCAAATAAAAAAAATCATCAAAGTCCCTTATGGTTGCCTTTACGAATCAAGTCCCTTTCGAAAAATAGATGATGTCCCTTATATGTGCTTATTACATCCCACAATGGCCTTCAAAGTCAAATTGTCCCTCACAATACCCCTTAACATCCAAAGTAAGGACTACCTACTCCATTATGGTAGGGATAGTCTTACTAAAGGAAAGAATGAAGAATAAGAAAGACCTTTAAACATTAGGGTAGGCTACTCCTAGGTGCTTGCTCACTTCAAAATTGTTTCGCACTTTAAACAAATTTTCAACAAGTTTTCAAACAAGTTCTTAACACATCCTTACATGGATTATATATTAACTATTCTGAAAATTTTCTATTCACACACTACAATTTCAAAACAATTCAAAAGTGAGCTTAAGTACCTAAGAGCCCATGGATAACCATGGATGGAAAGGATGCTAATACCTTCCCTTTTCATAACCTACCCCCCGGACCCAAAATATTCTCTAAGGTCTTTCCTGTTCTTTTATAACCTTTCCTTATGGATAAAATAAAAGTCGGTGGCGACTCTTGCTATCCGCAACATTGTTTAAAGTCAGTTCACCGGGTTACAGAACTGGCGACTCTGCTGGGGATAGCAAGAGTCGCCACCGACTTTTTCTCAAAAGTTTGCTCAGTCAGATGATCAGATAAGTCAAAAGCAGTCAATGCAGTTAAAAGGTCAAACTGAGGTCAACAATGGCCTTCAAAGTCAAATTGTCCCTCACATATCCCTTAACATCCAAAGTAAGGGCTACCTACTCCATTATAGTAGGAGTAGTCTTACTAAGGAAAGGATAAAGAATAAGAAAGACCTTAAAACATTAGGGTAGGATACTCCTAGATACTTGCTCACTTCAAAACTTTTTCACACTTAAACAAATTTCCAACAAAATTTTCAAACAAGTTTTTTTTCACATCCATACACGGATTATTATTAAACTATTCTGAAATTTTTTGCTATTCACATACTACACTTTCAAAACAATTCAAAAGTGAGCTTAAGTACCTAAGAGCCCATGGATAACCATGGATGAAAAGGGTGCTAACACCTTCCCTTTTCATAACCTACCCCCCGGACCCAAATTATTCTCTAAGGTCTTTCCTGTCTTTTATAACCTTTCCTTATGGATAAAATAAAAGTCGGTGGCGACTCTTGCTATCCGCAACATTGTTTAAAGTCAGTTCACCGGGTTACAATTAGTACTCTCGAATGGGATTGGTCCGGCCCTGGTGATGGTGATGGTAGGCGGACGAGGCGCAGAAATAGTAATAGGGTGACGAGGAATAGTAATGGTAGCAACTTCGTCTGCCTGCTTCAGCACAACTTCCCCTGATGCACTCTCGACGCTCCGGCTGAATTGCAAAATACCCCTCGGACATCAGACTTTGGATACCTTCGATCAGCTGCTCACATCCGTCAGGAAGTGTAGCACAAGCCATACATAATTCTCCGCATCCAGGAAAGAAGCCCTTCTTTAGCAACTTAGCCTTGACAAAACTCAACGGCGTCTTCAAATCTTTGACATCAGTCAGCAAGTCTGAATTCTCCTCAGTGATAACAGCATTCACTCCGCCCCCTTTATGATGAGGCATCGGGTTTTTGGTGACGTTGGGCACGTTGTCAGAATAGTTGATAACCTTGGCGTCCACCAAGTCCTGGACTTTGTGCTTAAAAGCCTTACAATTCTCAATCGTATGGCCAGGTGCCCCAGTATGGAATTCACAAGTAGCACTGGCAATCATACCCCGGTGGTGGTGCCCCTGTCAAGGGAGCCATTATCCTCTTTTGAACTAATTGGAGCTGGAGCAACGTTTGCAGAAGCTGTGCATATGACATAGGTGGAGTATCAAACTGACGGCTTGACAGGGGAGCCCGATTCTGATATCTTTTATACCCCTGATTATTCTGCTGCTGAGGTTGCTGCTGCTGCGGCTGCGGTGGAGCAGCCGGAATGTTTATGCTAGCAATCTGAGGCTGAGGCCCTTGCCCTTTCTCCTAGCGTTAGTGACAGCACTGGCATCTCCCTCTCGACGCTTGCCAGTATAGGGTTTCTTGCTACCCTCCTCCAGCTGAGGATGATTCGCCCTGAATTTTTCCGATCTTTATACCGTTCTCAACAACTGCTCGCCCAAAGTGATAAGAGCCGAGAATGTTCCCGACATGCCACTGACCAGCTTTTCATAGTAGATTCCGGGAAGGGTAGCCACGAACATTTGCACCAACTCACGCTCAACCATCGGCGGTTGAACCCGAGCAGCCAATTCACGCCACCGCTGGGCGTATTCTTTGAAGCTTTCATTGCTCCGCTGTGAGAGATTCTGGAGCTGAACTCGGTTGGGAGCCAAGTCGCTGTTGTATTGATAGTGGAGAACAAACGCTTCTGCAAGATCTTTCCAGGTGCGCACAGCAGCAGGCTCTAGGCCCATATACCATTCGAGCGATGGGCCAGAAAGACTATCCTGAAAGAAGTGCATCAGCAACTTCTCATCGTCAGAATAGGCGGACATCTTTCTATAATAAGATCGGAGGTGGACCCGGGGGCAAGTAGTGCCCTTATACTTCTCAAAGGTGGGCACCTTGAATTGTGGGGTACTTAAAAGTCAGCAATCAATCCGAGGTTGGACATATCAACGCCCAACGTGTTCTGATTTTCTATACTTCTCATCTTGTCTTCCAGCGCCTTGAACCTGAGTCGAGCTTCAGCGTTCAACTCTGCCTCTACACCTCTCTGAGAGAATATGTCGTCCTGATGGTCCTCCAGCCACGGTTGAGGCACCACCAGATTTCCTGCACCAGCATTGCCGTTGACCGACCCCATGTTAACATTGGCTCCCAAACTACCATTGACGGCGCCAGCCGCGTTGAGTCCGAGATTAGTCATAAGATTGCCGTTAGCACTGCCGTTGCCCCCCGACGGCGGGAACACAACGTTCTGCGGAGTATCCCCTTGAGGAGGAGTAGGCACGGCCCCTCCGTGAAGTATGCCATTACTGTCAACCCTGGAGATCAGAGGTTGAACAAGAGTACGAAGCTGATCTTGACCATTCGCGACCACCTGCATCAGCTCCATAAAACGATCCATCCGCTCACGGAGCTCTTGAACATCTGACTGTACCTGGTCCATGATTCTCGTCTGATTAGCGCGAGTTGAGTAGCGGTGGATGAGTCTTTGATCAATCCTGGAGATCGAAAGCAGCGCAGAACCTGAAAAACCTGTTAACAATAAAGGTTAGGAAAAGCAATAAGATATACACCATGCAAATATGCTTCATGCAGATGCATGCGTGTGTCTGTGTGCGTGGGAGATTTCCCCCCGATCCTAGTGCCTTAGTGACGGTGCTGATAATAACAAGAGGAAGAAGAAATCCGAGCCCAATCATGGAAACATCAATCTCATATATATATGGAAAGGCCTGTCAAGGCAGTACACAGTATCAGCGAGTACAAATCAACAGCGTGACCTCAGCCAACAAGTCTGGTGATGGTCAGCATACATCAAAGATCAAAAACAACAGGGATATAACTAGTCAAGTACGGCCACGGGCGCGATACTCTGCTAATAACTCCTTTGTCTCTGAACGATCTGGCGAAGTGAGCAACCCCTCGACGAGTAGTTCCCTCTGCCTGATAGTATGCTGAAGCCCCTGGGCCGAACTCTCCCAAGCGCCCTCGCCGAAGCAATCCTCCAGCTTCCGCTTCTTAGACTCAAACATCAGCTTATGCTCCTTCAGGCTAGCAATGGCTTTGTTGAGACGGGCCTCAGCGGAGTACCTACGGGCGGTCTCTTCATCGAACCTCCGCTCACTGTCTTTCACTTCGGTCTCTAGCTTAGAAATCCGCAGCATCAGCTTGTCTTCTCGCTCCTTCCTGGTAGCCATGGAGGTCTTCCAATGCTGGTCGAACTTAGATATTCTCCGGTATGCTTCCTCCAAATGCTGCTTCTTCGTAGCTAGCACATCATTAGCAGCTCTGAAGTCTTGACCTAAGCGTTCCCGATCAGCATCTGCTTTGCCAAGTCTGCACTCAGCTGGCTCACCGACTCTGTTTGCCTTTTGAGAGCATGCACGGCTTCGTTCCTCTCACTTCGAAGCTGAGCTAACTCCTTCTCTAATTCTGCATTTGCCCTCTTCAGCTCATCACGCTCAGCTAGTACCTGGTTGTGCTGATGAATGGACACAGTGGTAGGCTCTTCGACTGGTGGAGGATTCTCTGGTCTGACATGAGGGAATGGCATCCCTATAGTGCTGGTTCTGGCTCTGATCCAATCTGAATAAGGAGGGTAAGCTTGGTTGTCGCTCTTCCCCAACAAAGGTTTTCCTCTCGTGCTGATATTGTTCCACGCATACTGAAGCTTAGACAACAAGTCCCCCTCTAGAATACCCGTGAGGTACAGAGATTCCCGTACCTCTTCTTCCTTCGGTGGAGTCCTCAAAGCATACGCAAACTGACGAACTAGCAATGATGGGTTGTAGTTGATGCAACCCTTCCTACCTATCAGAGGTACGTTAGGAAACCCATTACAACTGAAGATCATCTCGGTGCCTAACCTGCCTCTGTCAACGAACCAAAAAATGTCTTCTGCCGACAAGCTCATCAGACGCTCAGGCCACTCAGCTGTGGCTGCAGACAAGACAGAAGAACCCCTCTTGGGCAAATGACTATCAAACCACTTGTACAACAACGGTACGCAGCATGAAACATTCTTCCCCCTCCGGTTCTCGTTCTTGTAGTGCACTGAATGGTAAACGTCTCTGATCAGAGTAGGGACTGGATTCCCTGAGGCAAAGATATGGAATGCATCAAAGTCTACGAAATCAGGCATACTGGGAAATAGGATGATGCCATATATGCATAAAGCAAGGATGGCGCTGAAGGCGTCCCAACATTTGTCCTTAGCACACTGCTGAGCCTTAGCTACCAGAAACTGCAGAGAGAACCCTGGAACCTTGTTCCAACTCGTCACCACTAACTCAGAAGCGCTCAAATGGAGTGAGGAGGCCAAGCTAACCAGATCAGGCTCGGCATCCATGTGGACAAAAGGCATCTGCCTTTTGATAGGCACACCCAGCATATCAACATACTCTTCCAATGTCGGCGCTAGAACGAAGTCATGGAAAGTGAAGCACCTCAAGGGAGGATCATAAAACTGCAGAAGAGCATGTAACCCATTCAACTCAGACGTAGAAGGTTTGCAAACCAGACTAAGCAACTTGCCATAAGACTTCCTGAACCTATCCTTCACAGAATCCCCTGCCAGGGCTATCAAACCAGTCAGCTTCGACACATCGGGGGTCGGGAACTTGTACGCAACAGTCTTCCTGAGAGAGGCTATAATAACAGTAAGAGGCGGGAAATCCGGGATCGGGGAAACGGTACCTGCAACACAGACACACGTTAATGGAATGCAGATGAATGCGCAAACTAATGCAAAATGCAGGTATGCAATAATATATCCCGGTGGCTGCTGTGGAGATTCGGTATCAATAGTCACTGATGAGAAGGAAACCCCGGTGTAAACCCACTGATCTGATCTGCTGAGAATAACCACCTGATAGGATCGAGATCAAAATTCTGTTCTGACAAGAGTAAGTGACAGATAATAAGGACCCCGGGCGCAAAATCAAGGAACATCTGTTGAAGTCTTCAGACCCCAAATCAAAAATCTGCCCTATCAAGAACAAACACACAGCTGCTGATGAGATCTTCAGACCTCACTCAAAATCTGCCCTATCAAGAACAAATAACATTTGCCGATGAGGTCTTCAGACCTCACTCAAAATCTGCTCCATCCAGAACAAACCACTGATGATAACACACTGATCAAAGCCTGCCCTATCAAGAACAGACAGACACCCGGCAATAAGATCCCCTGATCAAAAACTGGCTTCGTCAAGAACAAACATATCCGCAACTGAGAACCCAACATAACTGATTCACTGTCAAGAAAACCAGGTAGTCTGAAGGTCTAAGTTTCCTGCAATAAACCCAGTCCCACTCACAGGTATGAACCTAGACTGACTCAAGGTACGACATCCTATGCGTTCATCAGCGTCACAGACTTTCAAAACTGATGATACGATTCCCAGAAGGAGTGGCATCATCAAGTCCTGAAGAGGCCTCACTTAGCTGAATCACAAATGATCGGTCCCCAGAGTCGACAATCCACCAAACCAGCAACCGTCTCAACCCAAAGGGTTGAAAGTGAAGCCAACCGGATGAACCTCGTCTGAGCGTGGATTTCATGAGACACTAGTGCCTGCAAAGCAAGCACGCGCCCACTAATTTCCACTCTAACTCTATGGTGCACTCAAGCCTGGGTCTGGCTTCTCACTCAATCAGAACTCCCATCCCACAACAGCACAAATAATCATATTTTACTGAATATAAAATGCGGGAAATAAAGTGCGAGAAGTAAAAATGCGATAAATAAACGCAACCCAACAAGCAAACACACAAGCGGTAGGATTGACTCTCTTAAGGGACGTTGGATCCCAAAACTGACTCGCTTTCGGGATGCTGGATCCCTAGGAGACTATCAAGTCCCCAGCAGAGTCGCCAGCTGTCGCTTGCGCGAAAATAAGGTGCCGGCAAAACAGAAGAGTCGCCACCTTTCGTTATTTATCCCTCAGAGCGGGAAAGGAAACGATCGGAAAAACCTGACGAATAAGGGTAAGACAAGGTCATCGCAACCATTGTCTGGGTTCGGGAGTCGGTTACGCAAGGGGAAGGTATTAGCACCCCTCACGTCCGTCGTACTCGACGGGATCCTCGCTTGTTTGTTTACTTGGACGGGTTGGTTATAATCTATCTACCTATCAAGGCTGGCTGAAAAAGAAAAGAAAAATGACTCGGCAAAGCATCGTGCTTTATGCCTACGTATTCCCGTCTGGAATGAGAAATCAGAGTCAACGTAGTTCGGCCTACGAAGGATTACGGGGGAAAGGTTGCTCGCTAGGACGTCGCGTCCTATGCCTACGTACTTTCATCTGGTATGAAAGATCAGAGCAAACGTAGTTCGGGAAACTACGGGTTATCTCCTGAAATAAGTGTTTTTTATTGTGTTTGCAATCTCAACCGCACTAGAGACTATGACCTGAGAGTGAATGCGTCGCATGTCACCCAAAGGGTACCATACTAAACATTCAGACTGTGGAAAAGAAACTCTCCCACAATCCTTTCTCAGATAGCTTAAGGCTCGTAACGTACGAAAGAAATAATTCATGATTACTGTATTTTAAACTATTTTGAGATGAGAAGAGAACAGACCCAACTAGGAGGGAGACTATCAAGTCCTACTGTTGTCATGCCATGGATTCATCCTATGGTTGAGGTTTGAACAGGGAACTCCTAGGTGTTGTCATGCATAGGTTTCAACCTAAAAGTCTATCATCAAATCCTCATCAGAGGAAATGAGAGTCCTAAGGGATCATGTCAATGATACACCAAAACAGACAAAGCATCAGCTTTAACAGTAAAATGCATGCAATGCAAGTGAGGGAGGAAATGTGTGTGGGGCTTCAGCCTCCACAAGCTCGTCTCGACCTCAAGCCAGTCATGAAATAACAGTAATCATACTGAAATAAACAACATGCTATCCAGCAAAAACAGTAAATTGCAATCATACAGACAGAGAATGACATCATGCTATCAAGCAGAATAAACACATGGGCAAGGGAGCTGGGCTCTACCGAATACCCGCAAGCAAAGCCAAGCAATAACAATACAATCAGATGCACTCATGCTCTTAGACTGAACTTATTCTAAATGGGCTTAGTCTAATGCAGCAGACAAATCAGACAAAACACACAATACATCAAAGAAAACAGAAGAAAGCCTCAGCTCCTCCAGCAGCAACCCAGTCTTCAGACTTCAGAGATCACTTGCTTTCCAGGTATCAACCCTACAACATGAGTATCAACTCATCTTTTCCCTTTGAGCTTCAGCTCCTTTGATCAGCTCTACCTTCAGGCTTCACTATCTTCAGGGATCTTCAGGCACCAACTTGATCTTCACAGAGTCCTCAGACTTCAATAATCTTCAAGGAATCATCCTCTTCAAGGCCTTAGCTTCTATCTTCAATGACTCCAATGCTCCAGCAAACAAGATTCAGTTAACAAGATGAGGTGGGGATGTTACAGTACTCACTGACTTCCAAAGGATGCCATTGAGAACTTAACATCAAAGGAAAGGCTCTCTCAAAGTTCTACCTTATAGGGCAAGGTCACTAATCCCTCCAAAGGAGAGAGGTGAATACCCTTAAGGGACTCTGTGTCATAGAGAAGAAAGGAGGTGAACAAGACACTCCTTGTTTATTGAACAAAGTATTCTATCTAGGGCTCTGCCTATGTACCTATAAACCTATAAACAAAACAACAAAAGCTATGCTAAACTCCTCTGCAAGGTCTTCAAAGCTTCCATGATGATCCACAAGATCTTCAACTCAATCTTCAAAGCTCACACACTCAAAAGAGAAGGAAAGAAAACACAACAATACAACTTATGCCTTTAAGCAACACACATACTATCCATACATTCAAAAATCAATGAAAAATACTAAAACACCACACAATATTCTAACAAAATTCTAGGGGATTCTATACATACTTACCCTTAACCCATATATTCCCCATACACTAATTTGTCCTATAAACCCCAAAACAAATTTGTTCAAGTCTACCTACACAACCTAAAACCCTAATTAGAGCACCTAAATGTCCAACAATCAAACTACATCAAATTTAATTTTTAAAATCAAGGGAAAAATCCTACATGAAACTAGGGTTCAACATCTAATTACACAAAAAAGAATGAATTAAAAAACCTAAGGGAAGGTCCTAAAACAATTCTTGCAAGATAAGGTATCAACTAAAGGAAAGAAAATACCCCATTTAAAAGAAAATATCACTAAAAATTCTACATTAAAAATAAAATTTCATTTTTATTTTTATATTTTTCTACACAAAATTATCTAAACATAGAAAAAAGAATGAGTAAACAATCATCATTTATCAATTTTTTATGAATTTATTAAGATTGCAAAAAATATAAAACAAAATAAATAAAATGAAATAAGGAAAATGAGGGAGGGGTGAGAAAAGTAAAGCGCCACAGTTGATTATTCATGTGGGCCAGACATGGTGGGGTGTGGATAGGAATAAGTTGCTGAGCCCAGTTTCATTAGCGAACCAAAACGGTGCGTTTGGCTAAGTGATACGCTGCGTTTCGCAAGCTTCAGACTTCCCTCCATTTTGAATTCAAACCATGGCCGCTGGATCATGAGAATAAGTCAAGGATCTGGAACAATCTGACGGTTGGAGTTCATCTTCTCCAAACAAACCCTAGGGTTTTCAGAAAACCCTAATTTCGAACCAGAATTTCCACTCGATCGTTCTCACTGATGGCTGGGTGAAATCAAGAAATTCCAAAAGCAATCTTGCTCTACTAGTTATCCTGAACACGATGATATCAATATTTATCCATGAAACCTTCTGAATCACCCTAACAGAACACACGAATGCTTGGGTTCCACCATGATTCTCTGCCATCAACCTTAACCAAACTTCAATCTAATGATGTAAATCTGTTCCACATGTTATCCTAGCCATTCTAAACCTCATCATATCCATTAATCTAACTTACACAGCTTATTAACAATCTTGCAAGAAATGGTACCCTGCCACGAAACCTCATGGATCTTCCTCTAATTCTCAGAAAACATTCCTCTAACCTAGCATGTTGATCTTACACCTAAGATTCTAACAGAATGCTCATAATTAAGGACTTCTAGATCAAGATACCAACCTGTTAAGCTTCAATGGTGAGGGGTGTTAGGACTTGATTCAGCACTTGAAACCTTCTCCAAATCTTCCTCCAATAATGAACACCTTTCTGTTTGCAAGAGTTGAGGTGGATGAAGCTTGTAGAAGAAGGAATTGCACCTTACTTGATCTTGAAGAAATCCAACAATGGCACTTTCTCTCTCACTCTCTCCACTAAACTCAGCAACTTTCACCAACCTTTTCCTCCTTGTGACTCACTCTTTTTATAATGATGGATGGAAACAACTAGATCATTCTAGAATCATCTAGAAAAGTCTTGGAATCTCATGTGATGGTAAGTTGGAAATCTCATGCATCATGCCTTAAACCTTGCAAAATTGGTGTGAAATTCTCCTTATGTGAGATATTGAGAAGGAATGAGTGAAAATCATGCCTTTCCTTGCCTTGTGCTATGATTTCCAAGGGTGACTTCAAATGCAAGTAACAAAATAACAAAGAATCACCCATTTTAAAGCTTCAAATCAAAATTCTATCTAAACCAATGTCCTCAAAATGATGTTTCCAATCAAAATGATATATTGGATGACCCATTTTGGATTTCTAGATCCTCCAAACCAATTTCCAATTTCAACTTTTTAAATTTATATGCCATTTTTAGTTCATTTTTGACCAATCATGCAACTCCATGCTATGAGCTTTTCCAACAATTCATGACCTTCTTTCTAGACTTAAAATCACATTTTGAACAACTTTCATGTTTTGAGTTTTTCCATTTGAGGCTTGGAAGTAGGAGTTATGGTATTTGCTTAAATGACCTATAACTGACAAATGACCAAAATACCCTTGTCTTGTTCCCACCATAAGTTGAGTTCCACAAATCCTATCAAGGACTTATACCACTCAAATTAAAGCTAAGAAGAATCTCTCCAACATTCATGTTGACCAAGAAATCATAGGAATCATCCTACTAGGGCAAAAGTTGTCTGCAAGTTGGGTGACTTTCAAGGACCCAGATTCACACACCTCTGCTGACCTGTAATTTGTCCAAACCATAACTTGAGCTCTGCAACTCCTATCAAGGACTTCCACCACTCAAATTAAAGATAAGAACAAGATCTACAACATTCATGTTGTAGGGAAGATGATATATCAATCACATCTAGAGCTAAAACTGCCTGGAAGATAGGGATCAAACTAGGGTTTTTTCACTGACAATCCTCAGAAACCCTAACTCAAAACTTCTCAAACTCCTCAATCATGATGAGTTGGCCTAGGAATCATCTTTATAACATATCCATACATCATTCCATGATCTCATGGCCCTTGGATTAGGTCTCAACCTTCTCCAAATCTTCAGCTGATCTAGGGTTGACCCAGTCAAAACCCTAATTCTGTCATTCATGGTTGAATCTTCTGAATTCTTGCCTCATGACCTCTCTGGGCTTCATGATGGCTTTCAAGACATATCATAGGCTTTCTCAAAACATCTAGTTCATTCTCAAAGTCTCAGAATCATCTGAGGAGCACCCACAACTCTCAAGCTATGAAGCACACAACCCTGGTTTCAACCAATTCCTCTGAGGGTCTCTTGAACTTTCTGATGAAGGTATCAACCTTCAAACACTTGATGGGTAAATAAATGTTGGTCAAATTTTGGGGTGCAACACAACCAAAGGAAATCACTAAGATTTTAACATTGCAAATGAAAGGCATCCTCAAAGTTCTACTCATTTGGGCATACCACTCATCCCTCCTAAGGAGAGATGGAGCTTCCCAAGGAGGACTTTATGTCATTGGATAGGATAGAGGCAAACAATTCACTCTATGTTTGACAGAAGGATTTGTCTATTCTAAGCTCTTCCTATTTTATCCTATTTCTCCTAAGTCTTCAATCAGCATCTTCAATCCCAGCAATCCTCATGCATCCACTTTGATCCTTGTATTCAATCTTCTCCATTGATGTCTTCATGCTTCCACAAGCCCAAACCAAGCCCACGCCCAAAATAAAAGCCCAGAAACCCAAACAGACAATCATAAACCCCAAGTGGGAACACCAAACAAACATTCTATTTGCAAAATACACTAAAAATAGTAAAATAGCATTTAAAATTCTAAGATTTATTCTAAGGGGATATCTACCTCTACCCTATATACCCTATATATCCCATACTCTAATTCAAGCTCAAAACCCAAAATAAAATGTTAGAATGCACCTATGTTGAGTTGAAGCCCTAAAATTATCACCCTAAGGTTCTTTAATCAAAACTAATCAAAATTAATTCATAAAAATATGACATAAATCCAGGGGGAACTTAATATCCTAATCTAACTACCACAAAAAGAATGGGATCAAAATATGAATTTAAAGGACCAAACAAAATTCACAAAATGATATATACAAACAATATGAAAATAAAATGCAATTAAACGTAAAAATCACCAAATATAGAAAAAAATGCTTAAATGATATTTTTATTTTTTTTATAATTTTCTGCACACAACTATTGAAATGTAGCAAAAATCCCCACATCAAAATGATTATTTTTCTATTTTATATGAATTTTCAAAGAAACAAAAATAATATGATGAAAATAATGAAAATATGAAGAAAAAGAAAAACACGCGTGGCAGATAGTAATTAAAAACAGTTCAAAACCCCAGTTGGGCCAGGATGGGGGTGTGAATAGCATACTGAGACTTAAGCCCAAAACCAAGCATTTAATGAAACACTGTGTTTCATTCTTCAGCACAAATCCTTCACAAACTGAAATGCGCGCATAGCCATACGATCTGGCTTCAGTCAACGAGTCTACCCCTAATCCAACAGCTACAGATTCATCTTCTTCGTTTGAATGAGTTTTGGAGCCAACTTCCATGGATGAACACTCATGAACCCTCATCTGCAGCTACTCATAAATCCCCAATTCTCAACCAAAATCACCAATACAAAGCCCAGACCTGCTTCATTTTTCATGCTGAGTCTAATTGTGGTCTCAAAATCCATTAATATGAACCCTAACTCCAAACACGAAATTCAATCCAAGATTGCTCAGAAATTCAACATTCACCAATCACCAAATTGTTGTGCTTAACCTCTCCCTCACCTTACTAGGAGTAATTCTAACCATTACACTAAGCTAATAGCTCTATATCCAGCATGTAATCAATCCCAACAGAAGATATGTCACCATGTAAACCATCACCAATTCTCTTCAAAACTATCCAGAAAGTTCCTCCTAGCCATATACTACTCACTTAACCTAAAGATTCATGCTAATTACACCTAAATAAAGCTGTAGGTTGGAATTTACTAACCTGAGAAAATGAGTGAAACAGATGGATCAAATCACCAAATCAAGCCTTGTAAGTTTCCAGATTCGTTCAATGTGATGTCTCCTTGCTTCTGTATGCAGCAAATCTTCTTGAAATTGACTAGATCGTGGAAACCGATTTGTAGTTGCAGGTGTGGAAATTGAGAATCAAGAACACGATTTCACCATGTAATCACTCAGATTTTGATCTGTACACACTCAGAAACATCAATGGAGTTGAATAAAATCAAGAAAATGGAAGATCAATGGAGATATTGAAGAACTCGAAAGTGAATTGCAATGGAGGATTTTTGATCTCACTCTTCCTTCTCTCTCTCAACAATGGCCAACCCTTGATCCTGATCCGTTCTAAATCATTTATAGACAATGTTGGAAACTTCTGGAAGCACCTGGAATGATCCAAGGAGAATTTGCAAGTCTCATGTCATGAGATTTCCTCTTTATGAGATCACCATATCAGTTGGAGTATTGCTTTCTATACCACTTGATTCTGGTTTGAATTTGTCATCAAATGAGATAATGAAAGTGTGCATATGGTTCCTTGCCTTAGATTCCATCCCTTATGTGATTTGGCATGTGTTACTTCCATTACAAGCTATTGAGTGTAGCTCCATAATTCTGGCCTTAACTCAAAAAAGTAACAATGCCATTGATCTTAAAATGTGTTTTCCATTCAGTTTGATAGGTCACATGATGTATTTTGGCTTTGGATCAAAAAAACCCAAGTTTGGTCACTTGAAAATGAACTTTAACCTTCCTTATTTGGTCATTTATGCCACTTTGAGTTCCAAGCATTTCCAAGTCCTCATGATATCTTTTCTATCCTAAAAACCCCCATTTTGAGCATATCTCATGTTGAAAATTTTTTCATTTGAAGAGTGGAAGATGAAGATATTGACCTATGTTGAGAAATGACTTATAATTCAACTTTCCCAAAATACCCCTGAGTTGCCAAGACCATAACTTGAGTTCTACAACTCCTCTTGAGGACTTCTCGTACTCAAATTAAAGCTAAGATCAATATCTACAACTCTTATGTTGGCCAAGAATCCATTTGAAAAATCCTTGATGGGTAAAAGTTGCTTGGAAGTCAGGTGACTTTCACAGATAAATTTCAATGTCCTCTGATGACCCATAACTTGCAAGAACCATAACTTGAGTTCTACAAATCTTCTTGAAGACTTCTAGTACTCAAATTAAAGCTATTGAGAAGTTCTACAAGTTTCATGTTGACCAAGAATTCATTTGAAGCTTGCATTTTGACTTGTCTGGCTTGGAAGTTAAGCCTAAATTAGGGTTTTTTACACTGAAACCCTATTTTAGTAACTCCTCTTCTTCTTGATTCCTTTTGATTTCTCCTTGGCACAACACCACACTTGTATACACATATCCATTCATGAATCCCACATCCTTCCACTAAGCCTTGATTCTCTTCAATCACTCAGTTGACCTAGGGTTGACCCAGATGAAACCCTAGTTGACTGCATTCAACTGTAGCTCTTGCAATCACACCAATGACTTGGCTCATCTTCAAAACGAACCTCTAAGCCCTCCATGATGCTAGCACACATTCCATACCCTCAGTTCATAGCTCATGTCTCATTGATGATCCTCAAACACACCCCTAGATAAGAGAGGAATCCACTGCTTGACCTTCTACCCTCTCAAAGCTTCAATTCCTTTCTTGGTGACTTGAATAGCCTTAGGTTTGAATAAAACCCCTTTTGATGTGCCTCTTTAGAGAATAATGGCACTTGATCCCTTGTTGGATGACTTGCTTATGCTATGCCATGCAAATGACTGAACTATGTACATTATCTACTATGCAAATGACAATGCAATTGAAACATAAATCAAGTAAAATAAGTTGGTCAAATTTTAGGGTGCAACGGCTGCCCCTATTCAAGTGGCTTGGACCCGACTGGGTGAAGAGCGAACGGCCTTCAAACATTCGAGGTACGAGACGGTTGAATACCAAAGAACCCTGAAATTTGCCAACCGCAGAAATAAATTGCACCACTGCTTGGGGACCGACATTCGTCGAGTGAACCTGATTGTTCGTTGGAGAATAACTCTGATTTTGACTCCCACCACCCGTGTAACACCACAGGTACTGAACTATCTTTGCAACAACACCTCTGTCCACAACTGGACTAACCTTGTCAACACAAGAAGAGAAACGAATTCGTCAACACGAGCAAAGATCCCATCATCACAGGAAAAATCTTATCCACAATTGTCCTTAAATTTCGTCAACACGAGAAGCCATAAATTCTTCATCACGAGGAAATCCTATCATCATAGGAATACAACTTGCCCTCATCAGTACTTTTCAAACTCGTCCTTAGCAAGATTCCATATTCCGTCATCATGGAGAGATAAAACTTGTCGACTCCACTGGGGATGGGCTATCCGCATCTCGTCAACACAAGGAAAATAGATTCATTAACATGAATAAATCCTATCATCTTAGGAATACCATTCTTGTACATCTCTGAACTCATATTTCGTCAACACGAAGAAATCCTATCCTCATAATCATAAATTGTCCTCATCAAGACGCATATTCCGTCAACACAGAGAGAATAATCTGTCAACACGAATAAAACCCATCAACATAGGCGTAAATCGTCCTCATCAGGACTCCATATTCCGTCAACACGGAGAAATAATTCGTCAACACGAATAAATCCTATCATCATAGTCCTAAATTGTCCTCACTAGGACTCACCTTCCGTCAACACGGAGGAAACAATCTTGGTCCTCAACAGGACTCCTTATTCCATCATCATGGAGAAGTAATTCGTCAACACGAATAAATCCTATCATCATAGGCATAAATTGTCCTCATCAGGACTCCGTATTCCATCATCATGGAGAAGTCAAACTTCGTCCTCAACAGGACTCTACATTCCATCATCATGGAGAAGTCAAACTTCGCCCTCAACAGGACTCTACATTCCATTATCATGGAGAAGTCAAACTTCGTCCTCAACAGGACTCTATATTCCGTCAACACGGAAGAATGATTCGTCAACACAAAGAAATTCTATCAACATAGCTGGAGATATTCTGAAAACCAATGACCGACACCCGTTCTGACAACAAGCGACCACTTCTGAAATTTTGATACATGGAACCCTGAGATGCTACTGCAACAACAGTCTTGATAAAACAGTCCGCTGATCGGACACGAGAAAACCTCAATCAATAACTCTGTGGGGATGATAATAAACTGAATCACATCCTCATATGTCTCACATCAAGAATTTGATTATCTGAAAAGACCCCTGAGCCTTAGAACTCCATACTCCTATTGAGAAACGCACCTGAAAGCAAAAGGTTAACCTACCTGATTTATGTTTCGAAATGCGCATGTTGGACAATGGCGTAATGCTCCATACAGCATGGAAATGCTACGCTTTTTCTAGATGGATGAAAACATGATAATGCATGTAAATGCCAATGCAGGTTCGAACTGCTGGGGAAAGCTCTGATAAGCTCGCTTTATCGCGGATGTTGGGGACAAATATCACCCTGCTGGGGAAGGAACGGTTGCCACCAAGTATCTCGGCAAAATGAATGTCAGAACATACAACGAACTCTGCCGGGTAGAGCTTTAAACCTTCTATTTCCACTGGGAGGAAAGAATAACATCTGCTGGGGAGAGAAAACTCTGATGGGGAAGAAACGGCTCTCTTGGGAAATATCAACCGACTCCGCTGGGGAAAATGAACAACCCTACTGGGGAGAATAACTGTCTGAACACAGTTTACAACTCTCTGAAAGCTAAATGACTCTGCTGAAGATAAGGAATCCTTTTGGAGAACTACCACTGTCTGTATACAACCTACAATCTTGGAATCACCAACTCTGGTGAGGGTAAGCGACCCTGCTAGGAAAAGTAAACCATCTGGCTACAGTTTACATACTCGGTACTGAGGATAGACATCCTGTGGCGAGCATCAATCTTGACCTGCTAGAGAATACCCTTTGGGATAAGCTGCGACTAGCTGGGGGAATTGACTTTCCTTCAGTAAAGAACATTGTCATCTTAGCTTCGGGAAATTAAGCGCGACCTGCACGGGGATTCACTTCACGTAATGATCAATTATTTTCGTCACGAGTCTCTGGCTAGGACGGTGGTCTGCTGATCGTCCACTTTGCATGGGCATGAACCCTGCAACAACACAAACTAGACAAGACAGGTCTATACAACCAAATCTATTCAAGTTAGCGTTAGCGACATCATTTTCAGTCAATTCGAAGTTTTAGCAATTATTGGCAAGGGCCAGCAACGTTATGAAACTGCTAGTTTTATCAAAACATTGGCGTTTTTCACCTACAAAACAGTAAAGAACAAGCATCAAATACTAAATAACATGTTTTATTGATTGGGCCCCTGAATGGGCAGAGTTTTGTACACTGGATGTAACTCCTGAAAAGAGGAAGCTACGCACTACAAATATACAAGTATGCATAGGAAGCATAAATACAATGACAAATCAAATTTGCACATATGTCGGCAACGTGATGCAGACAAACATCATGAGCTGATCCTCCTATGACTCGCCTGACTCTGGCGCTTTTCCAGTATTCAAACTTCTGAAGAGATTGTATCTGATAATCGAACCCCAGATATTCTCCCAACCACCAAGCAATGCAGCATCAAATTCGGACCGCAGTCATTTGCTTTTTTAAATCCCTAACTTTTGCATGAACCGCCCTTTGCGGGTTTTCAGTTCACCGGGATACCCTTTTTTGCCGAAGCCGCCCAGTGTAGATTTTCAACTTCGCGGGTGTACATCTTTTCAATTTTATCCCCAATTTTTGCCTGAACCTTTTATTTTGTTTTTGGTTCGCCAGGATGCCCCATTTTTTGCCTGGACTCTCTTTTTTTTGTCCAGCGGGTCAATTTTAAGCAAAGTATCTTTTAACTGCGTCCGAATTCACAAGCGACGTAAAGTCTTCACCGTCCATGGTGGACAACAATAAAGCTCCTCCTGAAAAGACTTTTCTGACAACATATGGCCCTTCGTAATTGGGGGTCCACTTTCCCCTGTGATCTGTCTGTGGCGGGAGAATCCTCTTCAACACAAGGTCGCTCGTCTGAAAGCTTCGAGGATGTATCTTCTTATCATACGCTTTCTTCATTCGGCTCTGGTACAAACGACTGTATGCTAGAGAAGCTAGCCTCTTTTCATCCATTAAACCCAGTTGGTTCAATCTGTCTTTCACCCATTTTGCCTCGTCAAGTTGGACATCTTGTAATACCCTCAGGGAAGGAATCTCAACTTCCAGCGGTAATACTGCTTCCATTCTGTATACCAACGAGAACGGGGTTTCCCCGGTTGATGTGCGTACCATCGTACGATAACCGTTCAAAGCGAAAGGTAGCATCTCGTGCCATTCCTTATAGGTCACCACCATCTTCTGAACGATCTTCTTTATGTTCTTATTAGCCGCTTCAACAGCGCCATTCATCTTGGGTCGGTAAGGAGAAGAGTTGTGATGTTCGATCTTGAAACTCTGACACAGCTCCTTCATCATCTTGTTATTTAAGTTCGAACCGTTGTCGGTAATAATCCGCTCAGGGATTCCATATCTGCAAATGATATCTCGTTTGATAAACCTGGCTACCACCTGCTTGGTCACATTAGCATATGATGCCGCTTCCACCCATTTGGTAAAATAATCGATTGCTACCAAAATGAACCGGTGTCCGTTAGATGCCGTTGGCTCAATCTTTCCAATCATATCAATTCCCCACATCGAAAATGGCCACGGTGACGACATCACGTTCAGAGGACTTGGAGGCACATGGATCTTATCCGCATAGATCTGGCACTTATGACACCTTTTCGCAAACTTGAAACAGTCAGTTTCCATAGTTAGCCAGTAATAACCTGCCCGCAGCAGCTTTCTCGTCATAGCATGCCCACCAGCATGTGTGCCGAATGTACTCTCATGTATTTCCTCCATAAGCAACTTCGCCTCTTTCTTGTCTACACAACGTAGCAACACCAAGTCATGATTCCTTTTGTATAGGACCCCGTCCGGATTCAGGTAGAAATTACCAGCCAATCTCCTGAGAGTCTTCTGATCGCGACTGGATGCCCCAGCCGGATACTCCTTGTTATTCAGGAAATTCTGGATATCAAAATACCAGGGTTTATTATCGGATGCTTTGTCAATGGCAAATAAGAAGGCGGGTTTGTCAAGCCGAGAGATAATAATTCTGGGAGCCTCATTTCAGAAGTTGACTTTATACATGGAAGCCAATGTAGCCAGGGCGTCAGCCATTTGATTTTCTGCTCGCGGCACATGATGCTATTCAACCTTGTCAAAGAAAGGCAATAATCTCCTTGCATAATTCATGTACAGTATCAAATTGGGTTGACGTGTCTCCCATTCTCCTTTTATTTGATTCACCACCAGAGCTGAGTCTCCGTATACATCCAGATTTTTGATTCGCAAATCAATAGCTTCCTCAAGCCCCATGATGCAAGCTTCGTATTCGGCTTCATTATTGGTAACCGGAAAGGTCAATCGAGCAGTAAATGGGATGTGCGACCCATGTGGAGTAGTGATGATTGCCCCTATTCCGCTACCGTAGGAATTCACAACTCCGTCAAATATCAACTGCCACTTGGAATCCGTCTTTGGCCCTTCATCCAGCAACGGTTCTTCCCAATCTTTCATCTTCAGGTACATGATATCCTCGTCAGGAAAATCAAACCTCATCAATTGGTAGTCCTCAATAGGCTGCTCAGCCAGATACTCCGATAACACGCTCCCCTTTATAGCCTTCTGTGAGACATACTGGATGTCGTATTCGGTCAAAACCATCTGCCAACGGGCAATTCTCCCAGATAGTGCCTGCTTTTCAAATACGTATTTGATAGGATCCATCTTCGAGATGAGCATGGTTGTATGATTTAGCATGTACTGCCTTAAACGCTTGGCGGCCCAGGCTAGCGCACAACAAGTTTTTTCGAGCATTGAGTATCGAGATTCACAGTCAGTAAACTTCTTACTCAGATAATATATCGCATGCTCTTTACGCCCTGTCTCGTCATGTTGACCGAGAACACAACCCATACTCCCCTCAAGAACCGTCAAATACATAATCAAGGGTCTCCCTGCCACTGGAGGTATCAAAATAGGAGGCTCCTGCAAATACTGTTTTATTTTATCGAACGCCTTCTGACAATTTTCATTCCACGTTACAGCCTGGTCTTTTTTCAACAGCTTGAATAACGGCTCACACGTAGCTGTTAGGTGAGATATGAACCGAGCAATGTAGTTCAACCTCCCTAAAAACCCGCGCACCTCTTTTTCTGTTTTAGGCGTTGGCATTTCTTGTATGGCTTTTATTTTCACAGGATCAACCTCTATTCCCCTTTCACTCACGATAAACCCCAGCAGTTTACCCGATCTTACCCCGAAGTTGCATTTGTTAGGGTTCAGTCTCAGCCTGAACTTCCTAAGCCTCTTGAATAATTTTAGCAGATTCACCAAATGTTCTTCCTCCGTCTGGGATTTGGCAATCATATCATCAACATAAACCTCGATCTCTTTATGCATCATGTCATGAAAGAGAGTCGTCATTGCACGCTGATACGTTGCCCCAGCATTCTTCAATCCGAAGGGCATCACTTTGTAGCAAAATGTCCCCTAAGGCGTAATGAAGGTAGTCTTCTCCATGTCTTCTGGCGCCATTTTTATCTGATTATAGCCCGAGAATCCATCCATGAAGGAAAATACGGAGAACTGAGCGGTGTGATCAACCAGCACATCGATGTGAGGAAGTGGAAAATCATCTTTCGGGCTCGCTTTGTTCAAATCACGGTAATCTACGCACATTCTCACTTTACCGTCATTCTTTGGCACTGGCACAATATTAGCGACCCATAAGGGATGCTTTGTAACAGCTAGGAAACCAGCGTCCCACTGCTTTTGAACCTCCTTCTTAATCTTCACAGCCATGTCCGGTCTAATTCTTCGGAGCTTCTGCTTAACCGACGGGCATTCTTCTTTTAGTGGCAGACGGTGCACAACCATATCCGTATCCAGCCCAGGCATATCCTCATACGACCAAGCGAAAATATCACTGTACTCTTTGAGCATTTCAACCAATCTTCGCTTGACGTCGCTCTGCAGCGCGGCCCCTATACAGATGTTCCTTTCAACCCCTTCCGACCCCAGATTGATGATCTCAATGATTTCCTCATGAGGTAGAATGATTCGTTCCTCTTGTTTTACCAACCAAGACAACTCTTCTGGAACGTCGCCATCTTCAACAATTTCCTCTTCGGTCTGAAATATCGGGTGCTCAAAGTCGAAGTGAGTCATATGCGGTTCATAGATGTCATCTGAAATAGTAATCCTGCGAAGGAGATGGTTAAATGCTTCAAAATACATACAAAGCGAATAACCACGTTGCCATTTTACTGTAAAAATAAAAACAGGAAAAACAGAGATCACAATATTTGTACATGAAAAACGCCTTTTTATTTAACGATCAAAACAGTGCAATATACATAACAGAATGGCCCTAAGCAAGATCACGATGCCCCAGGTAGGACACCAGATTGTTCAATAATTAAGAAAACAAAGTATTACTGTTTAGTTGTCACAGGAACAGTCTCCTGAATAGACCAATTGCAAAGCCCTTGTCCTGGCACGCTCGGCTGAATCCAGGCGTCCATGTAGCAGTCGCTGTCTCCTTCTTCGGAATCTGAAACAGCGTTGATGGTCTCGTGATATACTCCACTAGCCGTAATTGTTATTGGTCCTTTGAAACGGGGTGCCCCTGTAGTAGGCGTAGATGATGACGGTCGATATCCCAGCCCAAATCTGTCCATTTTCACGGGAATATCCAGAACCTTGCCCCAGCCCTTGGTCTCGCCAGTCTTCACTAGAGCCTGAGCCTCTTTGTATGACGATACTGCCACCTCTGATGCTTTACTCGGCCCTGGAACTTTGTCCTTGATGCGCAACCCCTCAAAGGCTTGACAGGGGGTTTCATGAATTTCTCCGTCGACCTCCACATACTTGAATGACGACAAATGGCTGACCAGTATATCCTCCTCTCCACAAACTGTGACCACACTGTCCCCCACCATGTACTTCAGCTTTTGGTGCAAGGTAGATGTGACTGCCCCAGCACCATAGATCCATGGTCGTCCGAGAAGACAGCTATATGCGGGCTGGATGTCCATAATGTAAAATTTAGTTTCAAAAACCTCCGGCCCCACCTGCAGAGGCAGAGTTATAGATCCGAAGACTGACCTCCGTGTACCATCAAATGCCCTGACCACCAAGTCACTAGGCGTACAAATGATCCCCCTGATGTCCAATTTCATCATTGCTTTCTTTGGCAGCACATTCAAGGAAGACCCGGTATCTACCAGCACGTGGGACATGACTGTGCCCCTGCATTCAACTGAGACGTGCAACGCCATGTTATGCTCTCTTCCCCTCGGGGTTAAATCAAAATCCGTAAATCCCAAACTATGGCCTGCATTCACGTGCGCCATCACCCCCTCCAACTGATTCACAGAAACATCTTGGGGTACAAACAACGTGTCCAGGATTTTCAATAACCCGTTCCTATGGGCTTCGGAACACAATAACAACGACAATATGGATATCTTTGACGGCGTCTGTTGCAGGTGCTCAACAATCTTATAGTCACTCTTACGGATAAGACGCATAAACTCTTCTACATCCTTCAGTGCCGTTTCTTTTTCATTCCTCTGCACAGGAACCTCCTCATTCACCTTTCCTTTAGCTTTTGCCAATCGCTCAGCCTCTACCTCAGGCGATAAAAATTCTCCCGCTCCTCGTCATCCCTCCAGTCCCGACGACATTGTCCACAACCCCAGCTGGTTGTTTACTGATATCAAGTTTCTCCCCATCACAATACGCTTCTAGCCAATAAGTCCAGGGTACTGCCTTAGTGCTCTCATAAGGGATTGGCCCTGCCTTTGTGATAGTGATCATCGGTCGCCTGGCTGGTGCCGTTATGGTTATCATTTTTCGGCGAATTGTCACCGTAGCAACATCACTTTGCTCATCATTTAATGCTTCTGTAGGTTTCTCAACTGCCATTCTGTCGAATTGCAACGTGCCTTCATCGATCAAGGTCTGAATACCCTTCTTCAATTCAGCACAACCCCCATCTTGGGTCCAACATTCTAGACAAAACTCATCGCAGCCCAGATACACGCTTCCTTTCAATAACCTGTTCTTTATCTCACACAACGGTGTTTTCAGTTCATCAACATCCATAACTAGGTTCAAACCCTCCTCAGTTAAAATAGCATTTGCCCCGTGGTTGGGCATTGGCTGCTGTACTATATTCGGACCTGCTCGTCCAAAATTTATGGCCTTACTATCCAATAGATCTTGAACCTTATGTTTAAACGCATGACAGGCCTCTATGTCATGCCCTGGAGCCCCGGAGTGGAAGTCACAGTGCTTGTTAACATCATACCCATAAGGAAGGGTTGGTCCCGTGGGCGGTGCCAAGGTCCTCTTTTCAACTAAATTCAGCCCCAACAGTGTCTGGAAAAGTTTCGCGTACGTGGAAGGTGGCGCTTCAAACACTCATTTCGGCTTCGCATTCGGAAATCTTCTTTGGCCAGCGTTCTGCCCCTGCGGCTGTTGTGGCTGCTGCTGTGGTGGTATCTGATGAGTGGCATTGGTTGTTGATGAAATGCAATTGTGACGCTTGCCACCTGTTGCGGATGATTGTACTGATTCCGTCCTCTGCCCCGGCCTCGGCCCCCCAATACTGCACTTGTGTCACCCTGACGGCGACCACCAAAAGCTTTTCTGTTACCGCCTGACGAAGTAGACTCCCCAGCTTGGAATCTACCCATTTTAATATTACTTTCAACCTTCTCGCCCATCAAGATTAGATCCGAGAAGCTGCCCAAGAAAGCAAGGAACAACTTATCATAAAATATGTTGGTGAACGTTCCTATGAACATATCATTCATTTCCTTCTCAACCAAAGGAGGATGAACCCTTGCAGCCATGTCGCGCCATCTCTGTGCATATTCTTTGAAACTTTCATCTTTCTTCTGCGACAACCCCTGCAGCTGGACCCTGTTTGGTGCCAGGTCACTGTTATACTTGTAATGAGTAACAAATGCTTCAGCCAGTTGCTTCCATGTCTTTATCTAAGTAGGCTCCAACCCCATATACCATTCGAGGGAAGGACCAGACAAGCTGTCTTGAAAGAAATGCATCAGAATTCTCTCATCGTTCGAGTAAGCGGACATCCATCTGTAGTATGACCGCACATGCACCTTCGGACAAGTATCTCCCTTATATTTGTCAAATGTGGGAGCTTTAAACTTCAGCGGTACCCTCAGGCCAGGCACCAAACCCATTGTGGTCATATCTAAACCAGAAGCACTTTGATTCACAACACCTTTCATCTGCTCCTCGAGCATCTTGATTCGCTGAGTGTTGTCTACAGGACCTTCAAAACCTCTACCAGAGAAAGCATCCTCTTGTTGGTCTTCCATCCAATTAACATTCTCGTTTCCGTACCCATCATACCCATTGTTACGACCAAATCTAGTCTGATTCATCACAGGCCCCCGTCCCCTGTTACCATACCCTTGAGCGACCCCAGTAGGTCCAAAAGCCATCATTCCAACACCATTTCCATTACCGAATCCACCATAGCCCTGATTGGCATTACCAAGCCCATCCTTTCTGAAACCCTGAGCGTTGAGACCAAACTTCCCATCCTGGTTAGCATAATCGAACCCCTGGTCGTTATAGCCAAATCCGTTATTACCGAAGCCATTGCCTCCATGGTTATCACCGCCCAGATTGGCGTCTTCGAATCCAACATTGTTAATGACAGTCTCATTACCAATTCCTATATTACCATTCCCGGCTCCAGCGCCATTGTTCACGTTCACAGCAGGTATATTCACCACAGGTGGAGCTACTGGTGTAGGAGTACCATCCCCATGAATGGTGTCAACACGTACAGAATTGTGGTCTTCGTTCCCATGCCCAACATTTCTCACCAGCAATGGCTGCACCAAAGTCTGCAGGTTTTCCTGCCCTTTCACAATTGTCTCCATCGTCTGTATGAACAGCGCCAGCTTCTCACGCATTTCCTGCATCTCGCTCTGCATCTGGTCCATAACTCTTTTGCAGTTGGTACGAGTAGAGTACCGGTGCGGGCGTTGACTTTCAATCCTGGAAAAAACCTGCAGAATGCAGGAAATGAGATACAATTCAATAATTACCTGGTGGATGCAATATGAATGCAAATGCAATTATGTAAATATGCTACAGGTTATATTCCCCCGATTCTAGTTCCGGAGAGAAAACCATTATGGCAATGGAGTCCCTATCCAGCAAGCAATAAACCAGAAAGTCCTCATATATAACAACTGCCAAGAGGCTGGGTACAAGAGTTCAACTGAATACAACCGAAGAGGCCTCAGCCAACAAGTCTGGCGATGGCCCAAATATGAGTACAAATAACAAAGGTAAGGCAAAGGTACATCAGGCCAAATGGCATGCTCGGACGTCCTCCAATATCCTCATCGTCTCCGAGTGCCCTAGTCAGGAGATCAACTCCTGAATCAATAAAGCATTCCTCTTGGTAGTGGATCTCAGCTTTGCGGTATCGTCCCGGGAAGCTCCTTTGCTCTAACTCTCGTCAGATCTGTACCTCTTGGAACCGGCCTTCTCCTTGTAACCTCTCGACTTCTCGTCACTGTCACTTACTCTGAGACCAACAGTACTCCTAAGGGATGTCACTTTGGCAATCTTTGCTTCCTGGGCTTTAACCTGTGCCTCCAACGTGGCAATCTGTATTTTCAGTTCGTCTTCGCGCTCTTTCCGCTTGGTAAGCGTGGCATTCCACAAGGCTTCCCACTTGCTGATACGAGCATAAGCTTTGCTTAGAAGTTCCTTTTTGGAAGTAAGCACCTTGCTTACACCGCTCAAAGCTATCCTCACTTTTTCTTTCTTGTTGGTTGCTTCTGTCAGCTCTGATCCCAACCTGTTAATCAATTCGGTCTGTTCCTTCACAGTGAAGGTAGCTTCCTTCTTCTCTCGTCGTAACTGGAAGATCTCCTTCTCTAACTCCTCGTTAGCTTTCTTCAATTCCTCATTTGCAGCCAACAACTTGTTATATTTCTCACTCTCTTCTGTAGGAGGTACCTCAATCAATGAAAGATACAGTGGTTCCACAGCAGGATAAGGCATCAAAGAAGTACTAGCTCTCTCACGGACCCATGCCAAGTAAGGATCATAAGCTCTGTTGTTGCTCTTGCCGAGCAAAGCTTTCCCCCTCCTATGGATGCCAGCCCATGCTTGTCTCAACCTGATCAAAGCAGCCTCGTCTAAGGAGCCCGTGAGATACAGAGATTCCTATATCTCAACCTCAATAGGAGTATCTCTCAAGGCATAACCAAACTGTCGTACCAATAGTGAAGGATTATAGTTGATACAGCCTTTCCGTCCAATCAGGGGAACATTCGGAAAGCCACTGCAACTATATATAATGTCAGTACCAAGCATACCCCGATCAAACCAAATGATATTCTCAGCAGATAACCCCATCAACCGAGACAGCCAATCCAAAGTATCAACGGTATCAATAAATGGCCCAGTCTTCGGAAGGTGCCTCTGAAACCACCTGTACAAGAAAGGAAGATAGCAGGACACGTTCTTGCCACGACGTTTCTCATTCTTGTAGTGAATAGAGTGATAAACATCGCCCAAGAGAGTAGGAACGGGATTCTTTGAGGCGAGAATCAAGAAGGCATCTGAGTCGACAAAGTCTGGCACATTAGAAAATAAGACAATCCCATATATGCAGACAGCCAGAATAGCACTAAAGGCAACCCAACACCCATTCTTCGCGCACTGTGTAGCCTTCTCAACTAAGACAGACAAGTGAAAACTATGAGCTCCATTCAGCTTGACCAAGCCTCCTGGAAACTCAGAAGCATCCAAACTGACAATCTCTGTGAGTGTAGCTAACTCAGGCTCAGTATCAATGTGTACAAAGGGCATCTGGTCCAGCACGGGAATATCCAACATAACATAATACTCCTCCAAAGTAGGTGCAAGAATGTAGTCTGGAAACAAGAAACATCTCAGCTGCGGCTCATAAAACTGCATCAAAGTATACACCCCAGTAATCTCGAAAGCTGAAGGTGTGTACAACAAGCTAAGCAGTCTCCCATAGGATACTCTGAACCCATCCCTCACACTCTTATCTGCCAAAGCAACTAAACCCAGTAATGAACTGATGTCTGGTGAATGCAACCTGTAAGCAACCGTCTTCTTCAGGGACTCCATGCCTGGCTAAAAGATATCCTAGAATCAGAGGGGAATGATCACCTGCAACATAAATACATGTTAATGAAATGCAATCGTGAAAATGCACATGCATATGCAAACAAGGGATCAAGTGCAATGCTGATAGACTGGGCTGCTCTGTACTGAAGCCTTGAGAACCATTCAGCCTTTATCACAAACCAACCACTCAAAAGAATCCTGTAACCACATCTCACTGATAGAGATAAACCAGGTATTCTGAGGTCAAAGGTTTCCTGCAAACAGACCCACCTACCCCTCACAGGTGTGTACTTAACTCGCAGACGAGGTACGACATCCTATGCGGGTTCAACGTCACAGACTTTCAAGAGCGATGATACGATACCCAGAAGGTGTGGCATCATCATCCCTTGAAGCGGCCTCACTTAGTTGAATCCCAATTGATAGGTTCCTAGAGTCGACAATCCTCGGGTCAGACAACTTGTCGAGCCCTAAGGGCCAGGCAAGAAGCATCAAAGAGAATCTCGTCCGAGTGAGATTTCGTGGCTAGCTGGTGCGTGCTAAGCAAGCAGGTTAACCACTACTCTCTCTCTAAATCTATAGGTGTACTCAAGCCTGGGTTTGACTTATCTCTCAACAGATTACCCCCTACCCACAACAGCAATGATAATATAAGGCTAGTAGAAATATTGCGGAAAGTAAAGACAGAATAATAAATCCATACAACGCCCCTGACGGGAAAACAAGCGCTAGGATTGACTCGCGTAGGGAACCGTTGGAGTCCCCAGCTGTCGCTACTGCGAAAATCGGCGCCGGCTGAATAGAAGAGTCGCCACCGCGTTATTTATCCCAACAGAGGGAAAGGAAACGCTCGAAGTAAACCTACCGCAAAGACGGGAAAGGAATGGTCATCGCAACCAAATCCTGGATTTGGGAGTCGGTTACGCAAGGGGAAGGTATTAGCACCCCTCACGTCCGTCGTACTCGACGGGATCCACGCTTGTTTTCTAGTACGGATTGTTATTCTATCTATTCTACAGGTCTGGGGTTAAAAGAAAATAAAATGACTCGGCAAAGTATCGCACTTTATGCCTACGTATTCCCGTCTGGAACGAGAAATCAGAGTCAACGTAGTTCGCCTACCTACGGGAAAGGAGGGGAAGGTTGCTCGCTAGGATATCGCATCCTATGCCTACGTACTTTCATACAGCATGAAAGATCATAGAAAATGTAGTTCGGGCCACGGGCGACACAAGTCTGTCTTGATTGTTTTTATCCTTCTGAAAAAGATTTTCTCCTGATTATGGGTCCAAGCGGACAAAAATGACACTTTGACGTTTGTTTTGAATCTTTTACGGAAGAAATGTTTTTTAGTGTGTTTGCAATCTCTAACGTACTAGAGACTATGATTTGAGAGTGACTACGTCGTATGTCACCCTAAGGGTAACACACTAAGCAATCAGATTACTGACGAGTGACCCTCCAGCAACCTTTTCTCAAATAGCTTAAGGCTCGTGACGTACGACATCGATTAACCTTATTACCGTATTTTTGAATTGTTCTGAGATGAGAAGAGAAAGAAGCTCTAAAAAGCCTATGGTTGAAATGGGAATCAAAACCACCCTAATGTTGTCATGCATGATGAAAGCCTAATGTCTATCATATTTCTCTCTTGCGCAGAGAGAAACAGAGATCCTAGGGGATAAACGGCAAAAGAAACAGATACATACAGTAAAGCAGTATAATGCATGAATGCAGCAGAAAACAATAGGCAAAGTGAACAGCTTCACTTCAAACCCAAGGGGAAGATTAACAAACAATACAGCAAAGAAAAACACCAGCTCAGCAGCCCCCCACCAGCTCCTACAGCAAACAGCATAAGCCATAGCTCTGACAGCAACAGTCCAAACAGCACCAGCTCTGGCAGCTACAATTGATACACAGCAAAAGGTTAACAACTACCACTTGAGGCAAGATCCTATGATATCCAAGCTCCAGCTAAGCTCTTATCCTTCAATAATCTTCAGCTTCAACAAGCACTGAGTTCCAACCAGAAAAACCTTAGCCTTCAACAGATATCTAGCTTTACCAGGTACCAGCTCCCTCTTCTAAAATCATCAATAAATTCCATCCTCAATAGGCTTTTAATCCTCAATGCAGACATTAACTTCAACAAGCTCCCAGCTTAAGCAAGCTCTAACCCTAACCAGTAACCACTTTCAACAAGCTCCTGACTTCAACTTCAACAAGTAGTAAAACCCTAGCTTCAACAAGCAACCAGCTTCAACAAGCTTACTTATATTCAATAAGCTTCAACCTTCTCTTTACCAAGCTTCCACAAGCACCTCCAAGGGAGAATCATTCAACAAGATCAGGTTGTAATGTTAAGAAACTCAATGACAACCAAAGGAAATCACTAAGATTTTAACATTGCAAATGAAAGGCATCCTCAAAGTTCTACTCATTTGGGCATATCACTCATCTCTCCTAAGGAGAGGTGGAGCTTCCCAAGGAGGACTTTATGTCATTGGATAGGATAGAGGCAAACAATGCACTCTATGTTTGACAGAAGAATTTGTATATTCTAAGCTCTTCCTATTTTATCCTATTTCTCCTAAGTCTTCAATCAGCATCTTCAATCCCAGCAATCCTCATGCATCAACCTTGATCCTTGTATTCAATCTTCTCCATTGATGTCTTCATGCTTCCACAAGCCCAAACCAAGCCCACACCCAAAAATAAAAGCCCAGAAACCCAAACAGACAATCATAAACCCCAAGTGGGAACACCAAACAAACATTCTATTTGCAAAATACACTAAAAATAGTAAAATAGAATTTAAAATTCTAAGATTTATTCTAAGGGGGTTTCTACCTCTACCCTATATACCCTATATATCCCATACTCTAATTCAAGCTCAAAACCCAAAATAAAATGTTAGAATGCACCTATGTTGAGTTGAAGCCCTAAAATTATCACCCTAAGGTTCTTTAATCAAAACTAATCAAAATTAATTCATAAAAATATGACATAAATCCAGGGGGAACTTAATGTCCTAATCTAACTACCACAAAAAGAATGGGATCAAAATATGAATTTAAAGGACCAAACAAAATTCACAAAATGATATATACAAACAATATGAAAATAAAATGCAATTAAATGTAAAAATCACCAAAAATAGAAAAATTGCTTAAATGATATTTTTATTTTTTTTATAATTTTCTTCACACAACTATTGAAATGTAGCAAAAATCCCCACATCAAAATGATTATTTTTCTATTTTATATGAATTTTCAAAGAAACAAAAATAATATGATGAAAATAATGAAAATATGAAGAAAAAGAAAAACACGCGTGGCAGATAGTAATTAAAAACAGTTCAAAACCCCAGTTGGGCCAGGATGGGGGTGTGAATAGCATACTGAGACTTAAGCCCAAAACCAAGCGTTTAATGAAACACTGCGTTTCATTCTTCAGCACAAATCCTTCACAAACTGAAATGCGCGCATAGCCATACGATCTGGCTTCAGTCAACGAGTCTACCCCTAATCCAACGGCTACAGATTCATCTTCTTCGTTTGAATGAGTTTTGGAGCCAACTTCCATGGATGAACACTCATGAACCCTCATCTGCAGCTACTCGTAAATCCCCAATTCTCAAACCAAAATCACCAATACAAAGCCCAGACCTGCTCCATTTTTCATGCTGAGTCTAACTGTGGTCTCAAAATCCATTAATATGAACCCTAACTCCAAACACGGAATTCAATCCAAGATTGCTCAGAAATTCAACATTCACCAATCACCAAATTGTTGTGCTTAACCTCTCCCTCACCTTACTAGGAGTAATTCTAACCATTACACTAAGCTAATAGCTCTATATCCAGCATGTAATCAATCCCAATAGAAGATATGTCACCATGTAAACCATCACCAATTCTCTTCAAAACTATCCAGAAAGTTCCTCCTAGCCATATACTACTCACTTAACCTAAAGATTCATGCTAATTACACCTAAATAAAGCTGTAGGTTGGAATTTACTAACCTGAGAAAATGAGTGAAACAGATGGATCAAATCACCAAATCAAGCCTTGTAAGTTTCCAGATTCGTTCAATGTGATGTCTCTTTGCTTCTGTATGCAGCAAATCTTCTTGAAATTGACTAGATCGTGGAAACCGATTTGTAGTTGCAGGTGTGGAAATTGAGAATCAAGAACACGATTTCACCATGTAATCACTCAGATTTTGATCTGTACACACTCAGAAACATCAATGGAGTTGAATAAAATCAAGAAAATGGAAGATCAATGGAGATATTGAAGAACTCGAAAGTGAATTGCAATGGAGGATTTTTGATCTCACTCTTCCTTCTCTCTCTCAACAATGGCCAACCCTTGATCCTGATCCGTTCTAAATCATTTATAGACAATGTTGGAAACTTCTGGAAGCACCTGGAATGATCCAAGAAGAATTTGCAATTCTCATGTCATGAGATTTCCTCTTTATGAGATCACCATATCAGTTGGAGTATTGCTTGCTATACCACTTGATTCTGGTTTGAATTTGTCATCAAATGAGATAATGAAAGTGTGCATATGGTTCCTTGCCTTAGATTCCATCCCTTATGTGATTTGGCATGTGTTACTTCCATTACAAGCTATTGAGTGTAGCTCCATAATTCTGGCCTTAACTCAAAAAAGTAACAATGCCATTGATCTTAAAATGTGTTTTCCATTCAGTTTGATAGGTCACATGATGTATTTTGGCTTTGGATCAAAAAACCCCAAGTTTGGTCACTTGAAAATGAACTTTAACCTTCCTTATTTGGTCATTTATGCCACTTTGAGTTCCAAGCATTTCCAAGTCCTCATGATCTCTTTTCTATCCTAAAAACCCCCATTTTTAGCATATCTCATGTTGAAAATTTTTTCATTTGAAGAGTGGAAGATGAAGATATTGATCTATGTTGAGAAATGACTTATAATTCAACTTTCCCAAAATACCCCTGAGTTGCCAAGACCATAACTTGAGTTCTACAACTCCTCTTGAGGACTTCTAGTACTCGAATTAAATCTAAGATCAAGATCTACAACTCTTATGTTGGCCAAGAATCCATTTGAAAACTCCTTGATGGATAAAAGTTTCTTGGAAGTCAGGTGACTTTCACAGATAAATTTCAATGTCCTCTGATGACCCATAACTTGCAAGAACCATAACTTGAGTTCTACAAATCTTCTTGAATACTTATAGTACTCAAATTAAAGCTATTGAGAAGTTCTACAAGTTTCATGTTGACCAAGAATTCATTTGAAGCTTGCATTTTGACTTGTCTGGCTTGGAAGTTAAGCCTACATTAGGGTTTTTTACACTGAAACCCTATTTTAGTAACTCGTCTTCTTCTTGATTCCTTTTGATTTCTCCTTGGCACAACACCACACTTGTATACACATATCCATTCATGAATCCCACATCCTTCCACTAAGCCTTGATTCTCTTCAATCACTCAGTTGACCTAGGGTTGACCTAGGGTTGACCCAGATGAAACCCTAGTTGACTGCATTCAACTGTAGCTCTTGCAATCACACCAATGACTTGGCTCATCTTCAAAAAACCCTCTAAGCCCTCCATGATGCTAGCACACATTCCATACCCTCAATTCATAGCTCATGTCTCATTGATGATCCTCAAACACACCCCTAGATAAGAGAGGAATCCACTGCTTGACCTTCTACCCTCTCAAAGCTTCAATTCCTTTCTTGGTGACTTGAATAGCCTTAGGTTTGAATAAAACCCCTATTGATGTGCCTCTTTAGAGAATAATGGCACTTGATCCCTTGTTGGATGACTTGCTTATGCTATGTCATGCAAATGACTGAACTATGTACACTATCTACTATGCAAATGACAATGCAATTGAAACATAAATCAAGTAAAATAAGTTGGTCAAATTTTAGGGTGCAACATCGTGAACTAGATCAAGGAAGAATGGGAGACTCGTCAGCCCAATCTGATACCATATATGAATTATGCGAGAAGATTGTTGCCTTTCTTTGTTAGAGTAGAGTTTCACCATGTGCCGCGGGCAGAAAATCAGATGGCTGACGCTCTTGCGACGTTGTCTTTGATGTACAAAGTTAACTTCTGGGACGATGCTCCCAGAATAGTTATCTCTCGCCTTGATAGGCCCGCCTTCATATTCGCCATTGAGGAAGCTTCCGATGGCAAACCGTGGTATTTTGATATCCAGAATTTCCTAAAGAACTAAGAGTATCCGACTGGGGCATCCAGCCGTGATAAGAAGACTCTTAGGAGATTGGCTGGCAATTTCTACTTGAATCCGGATGGTGTTCTGTACAGGAGAAACCATGATTTGGTGCTTTTGCAATGTGTTGATGAGAAAGAAGCTAATTTTCTCATGGAGGAGGTCCACGAGGGTACCTTTGGCACGCACGTCGACGAACATGCTATGTCTCGAAAGTTATTACGGGCAGGGTATTATTGGCTGACAATGGAAAGAGATTGTTTCAAGTTTGCAAAGAAATGCCACAAGTGCCAAATTTATGCAGACAAGATTTAGGTGTCGTCGAGCCCTTTGAATGTTATGGCGTCCCCGTGGCCTTTCTCAATGTGGGGCATAGATATGATTGGGAAAATTGAGCCCACCGCATCCAATGGACATCGAATCATCTTGGTAGCTATCGATTACTTCACCAAATGGGTTGAAGTAGCGTCTTACACCAATGTCACCAAGCAAGTGGTAGCCCGGTTTATCAGAAAGGATATCATCTGTCGTTACGGCATCCCCGAAAGGATCATTACTAACAATGGTTCGAACCTGAATAACAAGATGATGAAGGAATTATGCCAAAGTTTCAAGATTGAGCATCACAATTCATCTCCCTATCGGCCCAAAATGAATGGCGTTGTCGAAGCGGCCAATAAGAACATCAAGAAGATAGTTCAGAAGATGGTTGTGACATACAAAGACTGGCACGAGATGTTGCCCTTCGCATTGCACAGTTATCGTAAAACGGTACGCACATCAACCGGGGCAACACCTTTCTCACTGGTGTATGGTATGGGGGTTGTCCTACCGTTAGAAGTTGAGATTCCTTCCTTGAGAGTATTGCTCGATGTCCAACTCGATGAGGCAAAGTGGGTAAGGAATAGGTTGAATCAGCTCAGTTTGATGGATGAGAAGAGACTTGCATCTATCGCATATGGTTGGTTATACCAGAGCCGGATGAAGAAAGCTTACGACAAGAAGGTGCGCCCTCGAAGCTTTCAGACGGGCGATCTTGTGCTGAAAAAGATTCTCCCACCACAATCCGATCACAGGGGCAAATGGACTCCCAACTATGAAGGTCCATATATCGTTCGAAAGGTCTTCTCCGGATGAGCCTTACTGTTGTCCACCATGGATGGTGAGGATTTTTCATCCCCTGTGAACTCGGACGCAGTTAAAAAATACTTTGCTTAAAGAGACCCGTTGGACAGAAAAAAGAGAGTCCAGGCAAAAATGGGGCATCCCGGCGAACCAAAAAGAAAAAAGAAAAGGTTCGGGTAAAAATTAGGGATAAAATTGAAAAAATATGTACACCCGCGAAGTCGAAAACCTGAGAGGGCGACTTCGGCAAAAAAGGGTATCCCGGTGAATCGAAAACCCGCAAAGGGCGATTCAGGAAAAAGTTAGGGATTGAAAAAGCAAATGACTGCGGTCCGAGTTTGACACTGCACTGCTTAGTGGTTTGGGAGTACCTGAGGGTCGATTATCCAAGTCAATCTCTTTCGAAGATGGAGTATCGGGAAAGCGTCGGAGTCAGGCGAGTCATAGGAGGATCAACTCATGGTGTTCGTCTGTACCACGTTACCGACATGTATACAGATTCCTTTGTACCTATGTACATATTTGTATTTATTTTGAAGCTTCCTCTTTTCAGGAGTTGCATCCATTGTACAAAGCTTTGCCTATTTAAAGGCCCGTTATCAATAAACGCATATTCAGTACTTGATGTTTGTTTCTTGTTTTAAGTTTTACTGTTTTATTTGTGGAAAACGCCGATGTTTTTGATAAACTTGCACGTGTATAAACTTGCAGGCCTCGGCCAATAATTGTTAAAACTTTGAATTGACTGAGCAATTGTCACGGCTATTGACCTAGATATTTCCTTTTGTATAAGATATCTTGTTGTTGCTCGTATTTTGCAGGGTTGTTACCTTCGCAGCAAACATCTAAGGGATCGTGTTTCCCCAGCCAAAGTTCCTTAATGTGGGAGCAGGCTCTAGGTGATTCTATTCCTCCCCAGCAGATGGAAGTTGCATCTTTATCCCCACAAGAGTCGGATGCGAGCTAGCAAGCGATCAGGCAGTAATGTGCATCCCCAACAATGGTCATGTGCACATGTAATCCCCAGTGAAGTCCTCACAGAGTACAACCAGGTTGTCCATGGTTTGAAAAGTTCATCCCCGCGCAGGATGGCTTTTTTCGTTTCTCCAGCAGGTTGTCTTTCCTCCAATAGGTTGATTATCCTCAGCAGAGCTCGTAACTCCGGATGGTTAAAACTATCCCCCGGCAAGATTGTTTCTTCCCCCCGTGGAGTCGGTTTACCTTTCCAGCATTTATTTTTCTGTGATAATTCTGTGATGCCGGTTATCCTCAGCGGAGTTGGCTTTGTCTTCAGCATTTATTTTGCTGAAGCGGTTTTGTATCCAGCCTTTCTCCGGCAGCCTGAGCCTGCATTTGCATCTTGCATATATCATCATGTCTGCATTGCATAGCAATTTACCCAAATGCGTAGCATTTCCATGCCGTATGGAGCATTACGCCATTTTCAAACATACGCATTTTGAAACATAAGCCAGGTTGGTTACCTTTTTGTTTCAGGTGTTCTTCCCTGCAGGTAATTGGAATTCTTGTTCAGGGTGGTTTTCGGATATTCAAATTTGTGGCATGGGATATGTGATGATAACGTTCGTCATATCCTGTGTTCCCTCATCAGAGTTGGTTGGTTAAGTTTCTCTTCTTCCCCAGCGGAGTTTTCTTCACACGGCTTCATAATTAGACTTTGGAGTTGTTTTTAGAAATTCCCTAGTGGAGTTTTCCTCGGGTTGCTGTCACGTCAGCATTTCAAAAGAAGATTTCAGGGATTAGACGGTTGAGGTCAGTACTCATCGTCAAGGTTAATGTTTGGCAGTTGATGTCAGTATTTCCCCGGCAAAGTTCTCCTCAGGTGGCTGTTACGTCAGTGTTACAACGGCTTCATAATTAGACTTTGGAGTTGTTGTCAGAAATTCCTCGACAGAGTTTCCTCGAATGGCTGAAATGGCTTCATAATTAGACTTTGAAGTTGTTGCCAGCATTGAACGGCTTCATAATTAGACCTTGAAGTTGTTCTCAACATTGATTGGCTTCATAATTAGACCTTGGAGTTGTTATCAACATTACACGGCTTCATAATTAGACTTTGGAGTTGTTGTCAGTTCTACACGGCTTCATAATTAGACTTTGAAGCTGTTGTCAGAATTTCCTCGGAAGAGTTCTGGAGGGCTTCATAATTAGACTTTGAAGTTGTTGCCAGCATTGAACGGCTTCATAATTAGACTTTGAAGTTGTTGCTAGCATTGAACGACTTCATAATTAGACCTTGAAGTTGTTATCAACATTGATTGGCTTCATAATTAGACCTTGAAGTTGTTATCAACATTACACGGCTTCATAATTAGACTTTGGAGTTGTTGTCAGTTCTACACGGCTTCATAATTAGACTTTGAAGTTGTTGTCAGAATTTCCTCGGAAGAGTTCTGGAGGGATTCATAATTAGACTTTGAAGTTGTTGTTAGCATCGAGCAGCTTCATAATTAGACTTTAGAGTTCAGCAGGTTTTCCTCGAGTAGCTGTTACGTCAGCATTGTAGACTTCATAATTAGACTTTAGAGTTCGGAAGATTTTCCTTGAGTAGCTGTTACGTCAGCATTGCAGACTTCATGATTTGACTTTGAAGTTCAACAGAGTTTTCCTCGGGTGGTTGTTACGTCAGCATTGGGCGGCTTCATAATTAGACTTTGAAGTTTGTTTCCAGCATTGAATGACTTCATAATTAGACGTTGAAGTTGTTATCCGCATTACACGGCTTCATAATT
>OZ012739.1:290740091-290772591 GCA_963859935.3 Lathyrus sativus | reverse complement strand
CTGAAATTTATAAGAAATAGTTTTAACAATTATCATGGTCCAATTGATAAATTGTTGAGGGAAATTAAGCTCCTTCATGATAGCCTCTAAAGCAACCCACTCAACAATATCATACGCTTTCTGCAAATCGATTTGTAACATACATCTAGGGGATTCATTCTTAACAGTGTAACCTCTTATCAGCTCATAATGTTATTCGCTGGCATAAAAAAAGCAACTTGGCCACTATGAATAATTTTACTTAACACCTTTCCAAGTCTGGCTGCCATAATTCAAGATATCACCTTATATATAATAGTACAGCAAGATATAGGTCTGAAATCTCTTACCATATCAGCAAGATATCGCCTTAATATATTTTTATTTTGGATATATATATAAACTTAAAATATGAATTAAAATAACAATATAATGTAGATTAAATTCTACCTTAAATAATATCAATATAGTAATTATCATAACTAAACATTTAATTTTTAAAAAATTATCAAAGAAAAGAAATTATCACTACTACATAGATGAATTTTGACAGCGTAGAAAAGACATCGCTTTTTGCAAAAGCGCTGCTAAAGAGTCAAGAAAAAAAAGGAAAAAATAAAATACTTTAGACAGTGCTTTTAGAAAAGCGCTGCTAAAGGTGGCAGCTATGGTTAATAATAGAAAGCGCTTTACAAAAAGCGCTGTTAAAAGTAAGACCTACGAAAGCGCTTTTAGAAAGCGCTGCTATAGGTGTAACCTACGAAAGCGCTTTTTGAAAGCGTTGCTATAGGTCCTGCCTAAGGCAGACCTTAGAGAGCGCTTTTATAAAGCGCTATTAAAGGCCATGAAAAAGCGCTGTTATAGGTTTAAGTAGCATAAAATTAAAAAATCCCAGAATTTTTCATAAAACAGAACAGTCGTGGTTTTGCTTTCTTTCCCGGTCACGCATAGAACCCTAGTCACAGACGACAACTTTCGTCCATTGCTTCCGTCCGACCACCTCCTTTCGTTGTCGTCTGTCTGTTTTGACCGTCATCTTCGTCCTCCACCTCCGTCTGTCCGTTTTGACCGTCATCTTCATCCTCCACCTCCACTGTCAGCGTATTTCCACCATTTTTAAGGTATTTCATGTTTTTTAAAAATGTTTTTGATGGAAACAAATAATGTTGTTGCATGTTAGTGATGTTGTTGCATGTTAGTGTTGTTGTTGTTGTTGATGTTAAAATGACAATGTTGATGGAAACATTGTTGTTGTTCTTCTTCTTCTAATGTGTAGTCTGTACAATACATTGATGTTAAAGGTTTTCAAGTGGTGCTTTAACTTTTCAATGTTTATGCCTCTAAAAAAATTCGCCACATTTTTTATGCATCATTCGTATTTTTGATTAAATTTGGCTATGATTACATATTATCCGCGCTTCTGAGTTTTCACCATGAAGTATATCGGAAAAAAATGGTTGAATTTCTTGATATGAGCCAAATTTAATTTCATAAGACTATTCTCTGTATTTTTGTATTTTATTTAATTTACTGAAATTAGGTTTCAAATTTTTCTAACATTTGGCTATGATGACAATTTAATCAGCTTTATGCCAGTTCTGCTTCTGAAAAACCTTGATTGATAGAGCTGTAATTTATTCTGAGCTTTGTGTATTACTACCTAAAGTATTTCTGATTATTTTAAAAAATTGTTGAACTATGTTTGTGTATGATTGTTAATTTTAGATTTCCAAGAATTATTTAATGTTGATGATGGATGATGTTATTAATTTTGTTTGTTATAGGGGTTACCTGTGTAAAGCAAGATTGTGATCGTTTCCAAGAATCCTACTGTGTAGTTCTAGAAGTTGGTGATTTCTCTACAGGTGCTACAGGTATTCACTGTTTTTGTTTAGCATTCTTAGTTTAGTTTAGCCTACTTAATTAGTATGGATAAAAAATGGATGTCTTCTAATCGATTGTCAAAAGAGTACGAGAACGGGGTATCAAAATTCGTTAAGCTTGCTTAGGTTGCTATTATGGGCGTCGGATTCACGCAGTTCATTTGGAATCTCATTTAATGAGACATGGAATTGATCGAAGTTATACATGTTTGTCGCAACTGCGAAAAACACCCTGTGGAAAACAGAAGAGTCGCCACCTTTCGTTATTTATCTCAAAGAGAGGGAAAGGAAACAATCGGAAAACCTGGAAAAAAAAGGGAAAGACAAGGTCATCGTAACCAAGTCCTGGATTCGGGAGTCGGTTACGCAAGGGGAAGGTATTAGCACCCCTCACGTTCGTCGTACTCGACGGAATCCACGCTTGTTGTCTGTCTAAGGGTGCGTTTAAACTATCTATGCTACAGGCTTGCGGGACGAAAAAAAGAAAAGAGACTCGGCAGAGCATCGCCGCTCTGTGCCTACGTATTCCCTCGTGCAATGGGAAAGTCAGAGTCAACGTAGTTCGGCTAACTACGGGAGAAAGGGGGAAGGTTGCTCGCCAAGACATTGCGTCTTGTGCCTACGTACTTTCATCTGGTATGAAAGATTAGAGCAAACATAGTTCGGGCTAACACGAAACCACATGTTGATTAAGTGTTTTAACCGAGTAGGGTTAAATGTCCGTTCCAGCAATTAGGGACTAAGCCTGTTTGCGGTAGAACCGAAGCTTAACAACACTCTTTTCTGAAAAAAGAAGTTTCCGATTAATCCCGAAGGAAAAAAGGTTGAAGTTTTGTTTTGTGTTTTTTAATGAAGTGAATTAATTCGGTTTGTGATTCACGTTGCACTAAAGACTATGACATGGAGGCGAATGCGTCATATATCTCCCCAAACAGGACGTATACTAAATACTCTAGATAAGCGAGAGGAGACCCCTCACTCATCATTCCCCATGTAGCTTAGGCTCGTAGCGTGCAATGTTTATCGCCTTTATTAGATGAATTAAAATTGTTAGAGATGAGAAGAGAGACGCACGGAAGGTCTAAGGGAAACTCGGCCCTAACGTTGTCATGCAAAGTGATCCTAAAGTTTGGATGAAAAGGGGAAACATCTACCCTAATGCTAGCATACTTGGATTGAACACCTAATGTCTCTCCTACTCCCATCCTAAACGGAGGGACTAGGAATCCTATGGGGATCATGGCAAGAAAGCACAAGAAGAACAAATGAAGGATCAATCACAAGTAGAAAAATGCAAACATGAAAATGCAACACTTAGAATGGTGGGAGGGAGGAAAAATGTGTGGGGCAGCAGCCGCCACAAGCGCGTCTCGACCTCAACAGCAATACAAGAATGATGCAAACATGTGGAGAAAATAAAGAGATGAAAGCATATGAACATGCAAACAAATGATCAATTTGAACCACATATACGAGCATGCAAACAATTGAAGAATGAAAACACATGTCAATAAAATCACGATTAATCAACCACAAACAGTGACAAATATCCACAACAATTCAATCCTAATGCATCACACTGATCTACGATGATTCGAATCGATACGGTATGCAAACATGCAAGCAAAACAACAACTATGACATTCTGGCACAGTGTTAATCGGTTAACACATACTGTTAATTTGGTTAACCCCTTAAAAAGTTTGAAAAATCTGAAGTTTTTGAACAGGTTAATCGGTTAACCATATGCGTTAACCGATTAACACTGTTAACGTTTGAAAATATTTTGAAAATTTGAAATGGTTAACCGGTTAACCATATAGGTTAACCGATTAACACTACACCAGAAGCTAAAAACAACAGCATAAAATCACTTCTAGCACAGAAACAACTTATCCAAGGTTCGAACAAATCAACTTATCAATTACGCACGAAATTAACAACAGAAAGCAGAGATCCAACAGCATGGATACACAATTACACAGCCATATCACAAATCGAACGGATCAAACTCAACAAAATTCAATCGAATATGAAGATTAACATGATAAGCTCAAAAATAAATTGGATCGAGAATTCCAACCTTCGAAGCAGAGATTTGCTTCGGTAAATGTTGATCAACTGAATTTGAGCCGATCAAATGCTAGAAATCCGGAAAACTTCAAGATCCACAATAATTGTTGTTGTATGAATGAAGATCCACCAAATTTGAGTCAAAAAGCTTCAAATAATCATTCTAGATCCAATTCCAGATTCAGATCCAAGCTTGCACGAAAATTGAAGAGGAGAATTAATCCAATGATGATGGTAAATGGAGGATTATGCTTAAGAATCCATTGATTCCAATGAAGAATCAATAATTCCAATGAAAAAGAGCTTTGAGTGAGTTTTGGAAATGGAGAAGTTGAGAGAATTTGAGAGAGAATTCTGATCAATTCTGAAAAATGGATGTGAGAAATGAAAATTGGATTGTGAGGTTTGGAGTAGATCATTTAAATATGACTTAGGTTTGGGATCCAAAGCAAGGTATGGAAATTGGATTGGAAATCTTGGCTTGGAATGTGGAATGGGATTTTGGAGGGAAATCTGAAATTTAAAAGTGTTCTAGATCCTTCCCAAATGAAAATTTGAATTCCAAGGTGATCAAAATTGGACCCCAAGTGCATTTGGCTTGCAAAATCACGTACAGGGCAAAATCTTCTATGGTTAACCGGTTAACCATATGCGTTAACCGGTTAACACTGTTAAAATTTCAAATCTGGGCTGATTTTCCTTTGGTTAATCGGTTAACCATATAGGTTAATCGGTTAACACCTTCGAATTTTTCATTTTGGCGCCTTTTGGTGAGAAATCTGTCCATTTACCTTGTTCCAACTGTCTAGAGCTCTGTTTAGCTGCTGAACCTCATTTTTAACGTTATCACTGTGAAAATACTTGATCTGAGCCTGAGTGCTGCTTTCTGATCTGAAATTAACCTGCAAAATAAAAATAAAAATAAAATCGGCCGCCTGACCGCTGGGCAAAATAGATGCCCGAGCCTCTGATGCTCGATGTTCGCTGTTCAGTCTCTTGCTCCGAAATGAACTTGGGTCACAGGAACGCCTTGATCCCATCCTCGAGGATGAATGCTATGCAATGCAAAAATGCAAAGAAACAAAAGCCAGTTACAGTTAAAACGAAAGACAAATTTTGGGGTGCTACAGCTGCTCCTATTCAAACAACTTGGACCTGAAGGAAGGAAAAGCATCCGCTTTCAAACATTCAAGGTATAAGGTGATTGAATACAAAAATACCCGAAAATTTGCACCCTGCAGGAATGCAAAACAGCGAATACCGACCAAGAGTCGAAAAACGATGCGCTGGGAATAACTATCCAATATAATCTGAAATTCATCCAAAAGATACAAACCAAAAGTGGGGAAAAGGCCCGGAGGATACCAACCCAGAGTTGGAACAACCAAAGGCCAACGGATACCAACCAAGAGTTGGAAAACAACCAAAGATATCAACCAACAGTCGGGATAGCGAACTCGGAATACGAACCAAGAGTCGAGACAGCGAACTCGGAATACCAACCAAAAGTCGGAACAAACCCTGCTGAGGACCAAAAGAGTTGCCAAACAGCTTTGTGGCAACTTCACCGGGAAAGAGTAGACTAATCAGACGACTCTGTGGAGAACAAACTAGCAACACCATCAAAAGATGGGACAAGGGTTACTCTCTGGGGAAAAGACCACACCTACCAACCAAGAGTTGAAATTGCCATAACACTAACCGAAACTTCCACGGCGAGACGACTTCGCTGGGGAGGCACACTGAACAAAAGTCGGAATCAACAACCAGAGAATAAAGGTTACCAACCAAGAGTTGGAAAAAATATCAACAAATCGACCACACCGAATATGGCGCACTCACTGGGGAATCAAAGACTGCCAACCAAGAGTTGGAAAATGAACCGACGTCTACGACTGACCAAACCGGAGAAACCACAACCACCAACCAAAAGTTAGAAAACGCCAATCTCCTCATCAACCAAAAGTTGAGATAACGACTCTACGGAGGAATAAGGGAAGAATACCAACCAGAAGTTGGACACCCAACAAGGGATAACATCCAACCAAAAGTTGGAAACAAAGGCACTAACCAATAGTTAGAATCACCACGAAACACCATTAATCAAGGGTCGGAACACAAGCTGCTAACCAAGAGTTAGGATTGCTGGGGAAAAATCCTCATCGACCAAAAGCTACTAACCAAGAGTTAGAATAGTTAGGGGACGCTAAACGAAGCTGACTCCACCACAGAAGACTGTCAACCAAAAGTTGGGATGATCATCCCAAATTATCAACCAAGAGTTGAAATAAAAGGCCACTAACCAAGAGTTAGAACAACGACTACTAACCAAGAGTTAGAACAACAGCTACTTGAAGGTGAGAAATAAACACAAGAAAGGGGGGGGGGGGGGATTGAATTGGGTTTATGCCTAAATAAAAACTTTTTCCTTTTCTTGTCTTCTTCTTCACTTGATGCTTTATGCGCTTATATTAAATACATTGCGGAAGCATAAATAATAAAGCATACTGAAAGTAAAGAACACAACATATATCCTGGTTCACTTGAGCAACTCCCAAGCTAATCCAATCCACCCTTCCAAGGTGATTTCGCCTTAATTAATTAAGGACTTAATCCACTATAGCTGAACTGATTACAGATGCACAAGCTAACTGCAAGTGACTAACAACAGATCAATGAAACGTTCAGGGATCCCCAAGGATATAACGTTCATTAACGTCTAATAGAATCCGATCACTAAAGATCTCCTATTAGAAAACTACAAATGACTACTGTCACTTGTCATCTCAAGTATACTGATCTTCACAAGATCACTTGAGGAACCACTAATTCTAAAATAGAATGTTGTGTTGCCGGAGATTACAATGGTGCTTCCTAGAAAGCTAATTACTCCAATTTAAACACACAGCAAGTAATGAGTAACAACTCCTTGCTTCCTAATGCAGAAACTAATCTAATGATGAATCTTTAAGAGATTATAAGAACATAGTTTCCATCTTGCTTAAAAGCTTTTCTGAGTGTGAGCACTAAGGCTTCTTTTCATTTAAGCTTTTCTTCTTTCTTTCTTTCTTCACTTCATGCTTACTAGCATGGTAACATTTGAATGAATCAAATGTTATTTCTTATAGTGCAGCTTAACAGCAACAGCGTTTCTTGACTCAGCCACCCAGCTACTCAACCACATTTTTGATCAAATGATTCTTCTTTTTATATTGCAGCCAATAGAGTTGTTGTGAGGATATAGTTGTCCTTTCTCATTCCAACGGTCATATCCCAACGGATAGAATAAGATCATGTGTTGGAACAGTGACCTTAGCTTGTAGCTTCAATATATTTAATCCTTGGAAACTACGCTTGAACAGTACCAACGTCTTTACCACATTTGAATAATTGCATACGTTGTACTTCAATCTTCTTGATTCTTCTGATGATTCATCTGATGAGTAGTTCAGAACTACTTTGGTATGAAAGTTTCAGCATCAGAGTTGTTAACTCAAGCACATGTTTATCATATTGAACAGCAGCAGCTTATCTGATGTAACTGTCGCACCTCGAAAAATCACATTCGAAAATACGACCCTCGCGCTAAAGGCGCGGAAATGCGGTTCGACAGAGTCGCCACCGAACTTTATTTTTCCCGAATAAACGGGAGAGGAAAATATCGAGAAAACCTCCTAAAAACGAAAGGATAGGAACAGGGCTGTCGCAACCAAGTTCCGGGTTCGGGAGTCGGTTACGTGAGGGGAAGGTATTAGCACCCCTCACGTCCGTCGTACTCGACGGGAACCTCTTAAGGTAATTGTGGGGAGTGATGTTTAGGTTTACTTGTTTTCTTCTTGTTGATAAAGGTATAATTGGTAGGTTAATAGGATAAAGACGCAAAGGAGAGATGGGTGGTTAGAAGATAAGGTGCTCGCCAAGGATTGGGGCCCTTGTGCCTACGTATGCTCATTCGGACGAGAATGAGAAATCAGAGCGTCGTAGTTCGACTACGGGAAAGGATGGGGGAAATGGAAGATTGATGGGATTGTGCTCGCCAAGATCATCGCAATCTTGTGCCTACGTATCTTATATTCAAGAATGAATAAAGAATCAGAGCGTCCGTAGTTCGTGGTAACAACCACGAAAAGATGAGGTTGAATGGGTTGGAAGTTTAGGTTGAGGAACGAAAGAGTGACTGACAAGCAACCCAAGAGCATGCCTCAAGAGCTTGTCACTCAAGAATTCAAGGAATGCGAGATCCCAAGAACTCAGTTCTTTCGGAAATTGAGTCGAGTAAGTTGAAGATAAGAATTGGATGTTTTGAAATCGAAAGAATGAACTAATAACAACTCGGGGGCGAGCCCAAGAGTTACTCATTCGAATATTCAAAGAATGCTGGATTCTAAGAATATTCCTCTTTCGTAAGTTTTTAAAAAAAGTTTGTGAAAGGATCGAATCGAAGAATGGCATGCGAGGCCAAAAGGAAGTTGTTTTGAAATGGCTCGACGACGTGTCGAGGATTTGTTTGAAAATAGAACTGACTTGACGACGTGTCAAGGGTTAGATTATGAGAAACGATATTGGTCCCTAAGGGTGCCTCCAATATCGAAACCACGAGAGGTTGTGAATGTGTGCGAAATGTGGGTTGCGAATGCGTACGAGCACTCGACTTAGGAGAACGTTGGAAAATGTTTGAGTTTGAAAAAGTCGAAAGGTTGAGTGAATAACAACCCAAAGGGCGTGCCTCGAGAGCTATTCACTCGAAAATTCAAGGAATGCTAGACTCCAAGAACCTCCTTCTTTCGAGGTGTGAATCGAAAAAAGATATTTAAAAAGGTCGAAAGGTTGAATGAATAATAACTCAAAGGGCGTGCCTCGAGAATTATTCACTCGAAAATCCAAGGAATGCTAGACTCCAAGAACCTCCTTCTTTCGAAGTTTGATCGAGAAAATGTTTGAAAAAAAATTTGAAGTGAAATGAGGTATGAAAATAATTTGAGGTACGAGATGTGAGGACGTGAGATTGGATTTGAAAATGAGAGAAATGACAATTATTTGATAAATGAGACGTAGGCCTCACAACCAATTAATTGGGGTATTATCGAAATGCTGGATCTCGACGACACCTTTTTCATTTGGAGAATGTTTGAATGAACGATAGAAATATCACACAAAATGCTTGATTCCTATAATATTCCTTTGTCCAAAATAGTGTATTAAAACGAAAAGTTGAATAATACATTATTTAAGGTGTACACCTCGCTAATGATCATCCAAAAATCCAAGAAATGCTAGATTTCAAAGATTTAATTCGCTTTGAAAAAGTATTCGAACTGAGTCAAAGTTTGAAATTGAATTTTAAGCGTGTGTACTAGCAAAGTGGGCTAGTCTTCTAAGTGACCAACTAGAAGTAGTTGATCAAATAGGTATCACTGTAAGGAAGCCCAGGATTAAGCTTTAAAATGTTGTGTATGGTGATCGAAGGTCGATGGCGAGGCTTTGGGAGCACTCGACTTACATGGGTGGAAAAGGATTCGATAAATCGAGAGTTTATTATTTTCGAAAATGATTTTGAGGCATTAAAGCATAAGTAAGAAGAAAAAGAAAAAGAAAACTATAAAAGCTATTACATTCAAAGGAGAGGGGTACCTTTTTATCGAAGGGGAGAAGACGGAACGACAAATGCGTATAAACGAGATGTGGTTTTGGAACCCCTTGATCTTAGCCCAATTTATTTAACAGAGTCAAATGATCCCAATTTATTAAGTCTTTTAATTATATTAATCTAAACCAATTACCAGAATTATTCGTTTACAAATTAATGCAATCAAATAATTGAATTAATTGAAATAGATTAATAGAGTTAAAGGATTTTAAATCTAGATCAATATCAACCTCGTCACCAAATTGTTATAAATTATTGGAATTTTGCAATTACTAAGCAATGAGAAACAAATAAAAGAAACATAAGCTTAAATCTTCAATCCAAACAGCCCTAAGATCTTTCAAAGTACCTGCATTACTGTAAACATCTCCAACAAATTTTCTCAAAATTTATGCCAAAACTAATGAAAGTTGATTCACACAAAATTCTCAAAACAGTACCAATGTGTAAAAACATTTTATCAAAACCATCTAGATAGGTACCAGAATAATTTAACCAACAGAAGTAGCCAACAAAAGTTGCTCTTATTAAAGAGGTAAAACGAAATCTGCAACAATACCATCTTAAGAATTCAAAACCTGTCAACCTTAAAACCTACAGCAACATTCCGACCTCGGCACGTTGACACGGCAAAATGAACATCATCCTTCCTTGGCTCGGAAAGACCCCGATGTTCCAATCTCGCAGCTGGACATTAATCCGCTTATTGGCTGGTGACAACAAATTTAGCAGAATAATCCAAACCTGTCAAAAACAGAACAAAACATAACAAAAGTCTAATAACGGCTAGGAGGAATAGTCGACGCTGCGCGGTGAGTGGTGTGATTGATGGCTTTGTTGTTGCATAATCAAAACTCGGCAATGTCGTAACTCAATTCCTTGTTTCTGCTGCGAATCGAAATGCAGCCGGTTCCAACTGCTGCAATCTACAAGTCTGCTTTATGTTGTGGTTACCGCTAAGTCAGAACCGAGTGCAAGCTGTTACCGAATTGAAAACTCATAGCAGGCCTGCATTCTAGCAACAACTTGTGGAGAGATTTCCCTGCTAGCAGCTAATGAAATAGTGAGAATGTCACTTTCTAGCGGTTACGGTTCCGGTTTGGTGAGGAGTTCTCTGTTGACAACATAAACTTCATATTGCGGAAGCTCTGCTATAGATACCGCGAAGGAGAAATCTGAAATCAATCTGTGATAGTTTCCTTCCAAACCCGAACATCAGCGACTCCGAACTTACCTCTTCTTTAAAATCTGCACGTGAAATAAAAAACAAACAACAGGGTTGCCTTTCACAAAATCAACACCTTCACATAATTTATTACACTAAATTACAACCAAAGTGCAAGCAGCAATGTAAACACACACTACCCTAACAATAATAACGCCATAAGAAACTTGTTCGAGACCGAACCGCAATACGGCAATGCAATAGCTGGAACACAAAACAAGTAATAACAGCTCAGCTCAACTCTTAAAAAATAACTTAACAGAAAACAAACTTCCAATGTTACACAACCAGTATTGAATACTATAGTTTCAAACTCTAATATAACAATAAATATCAAATTAACGATAAAATGGAAGCATAAACCAACCAAAACAGGATACAGTCGCACATCAGTTTACAGATTGTTTATTGTGTCCTGATGTGTTGTTGCTGCTACTTCTGAAAGTTGTTGTTACGCCACGGACGGAAACCGCGCGAGCTGAGGATGTCACATCCTAGCTAAGAGCAGATACGGGAGAGTACGATGTTGGCGCAGTTGAACTTGGATCTCGTAATTGTAGCGAGGAATTGAGACAGAGTCAAGTCTTCCCCGCTTCGCGTTGTTGCATTGCAGAGAACTCGCGGTATGCCATTGTCATCGTAAGTATGAGGGGAACATGGCCGATGTTGTTGTTGATGAACTGCTGTTGTACACTTTGAATCCATGTTTCTGCTGTCAAAATTCGAAGTCGCAACCTCTCCGATACGAAACTGCAACAATCACCAAACTTGAGTCTGAACCTCAGATTCAACCTCAAACTAAACCTCTCTCTGTGATATATGCTCTGAAATGTCGAGTTGTTGACACCACTTGAATCTGAGACAGGTTGTTATGTTTGGTCACTTCAAATCAAACCGCAAGTTTGTTGCAGAGCCATCGTTTGAACAATGAGAAACTTCATTACCCACGTCCGAAATTGAATGGCGATAATGTCAAATCGAAGTCCAAAAGGGGAGCGGCGCCTCAAGTGAAATCACAAGCTGTTGTCATTATTAGCTCGAGCCCAAAACCTTCATAGCTCATTACGTCTTTGTTGGCCACCGCGAGCTGTTGGGTCGTCGGAAAAATGAATGGCGGAGTGAATATGTTTTGTGGTGTGGAAACGGATAATGGTGAGAAACCAAGGCGGCGGCGAAGGATGTGATATGGGTGAGGGTTTCGTGTGAGGGTTCCGAAGAGGGGTGGAAGATGAACAGTGTTAATTTAGGGTTTTGAGATAGCAAGAGGGTGGCGGCGGATTCGTTTTCAGATGGTGAACAGTGAAGTTGAATTTTAGGGTTTTTCTTTTGAGTCAATTGGGAATTCCGGCCGTGAACAGTGATCCCCCTAGGTTTTCCTTCAGCTTCTTTTAAAGCTAAACCAAACGGGCCTCCCATCGTGGGCCTTATGTAAATCCAAACATTATTTCCAATATTTTTCTTTTGTTTTTAATTAATTAAACATATTAACTACTAATTAATATTAACAATACTAACTATTAACTATAACAAGCAAATTGATAAAACTATAAGAAAACTAATATTATACTAATTAATACAAATAAATTGATATAAACTTAATTAATATTATTAACATAAATAATCTGATATATATATATATACAAAATATTATTATTATTAGAAATATTTTAAAAGGAAGAGAAAAGTTAAGAAATTGAAATAAAATAATATTCACAAAGAATTTTAGGATATGTGTCACGCTTTAATTGGTCAAAAAGAATTTTTTTTTTTGAAAAACACCCAATTTCGGGTGGACACGTGTCTAAACGGCATGAAACAATAAATGCGAAAATATTTACAAAAGGAGTAGGACAAATAGAGTAGAATAGAAGGAATACTTCCCTACTATATAAGATAGCATAAGTCTTCAGCATCTGGACTAGTTCAACAGAACTTCCATCTTCAGATCTTTAGAACTTGTTTCTCTAAGCCATCGTATCAGAGTCATATAACTTCAGAATCTTCTAAAGCATTTTCTCTTGATCTTCAGAACATCTTTCAGATGAAAAACTCCCCCTGAGTTTCAGACTGGGTAAAAATCAAATATCCTGACATGTGAACCTTCCTGGGAGAACTCCCCCTAATTACAGTATGTCAGATATTTGGATCTTCTGATCTTGATACAGTCTTGATTCTTGCTTTCTCAGACTTGCTTTCTTCTCAGATTTTTGATCTCTTGAAGCAGTCTGATACCAATATGAACCAATAGAATATTTACTTCTGAATCTGATTCCAATATTGAATCTGAGTCTGATACCCATGTTGGTTCTTAGTCTGACACCAATACATGATACTCATGATTCTGATTCTGAATCCAAATCTTGCTTCTATGAAGATTTCTGATTCTTATGCTCTGATTATCATATTCACAGACAATTTACATCTTCTGAACATTCTGATTCCAAATGACTTTAACTTTCAGATCTCTGAACAGTATTGGGTCCATCTGATTCTGAATCTATGTTCACGAAGTGTATAACTTCTATTATATGAACACCAGTTCATTTGAGCTCAGATTTCTTTCAATTATCCTATTTAGAATGCCTAGTGAACTTGTTCAGAGTTCCTCGGAAAAACATCAAACACACATTTAGTAATAAACGCAGTTTATATGTTTTGCATTCTCTTTCAAGTTATAGAATATATCAAAGCTATATTCTATTTCTCCAAAACGTTTTCCATTTCTCCCCAAGTTATATTAAAAACATCTTTCATTTCTCCCCATTTCATTTTCCCTGTTATATACTATTATATCAAAATCATCTTCATTTCTCCCCCTTTTTGACATCATCAAAAAGTTAGAGTTTTTCATTGAAAAAATAGATTTTAAGAAAAAATATTTCTCTCTTTTTAATGTCAGAAATTAAAAAGATAGGAGTTGAGAGATAGCACCTGAGAACTTAATCATCTCTCATTTCTTACAGGTTGATACCAATAAGGTAGGTTGATATCTTTTCCAGATTTCATCTTCTATATCTCCCCCTGCTTCTTAGAGAGTGACAACTCTTCAGAGTTTCTAGAAGCATGCTCTGACTAGGATTGTTGACAAGTTTCTGTACAGCAGATCTTTCTCTGACAACTTGTACATCCTTCATAGCTTGTTGATCTCTTCTTAACTTACTAATGTCACGTTCTCAACGTACAAAAGTAGTTTCACAAGAAGAACCAACTATAGCAATTTGCTTAGTCTTCTTAGCATCTTCAGCTTCTTGTACTAATCTAGAAGTTTCTTTTCTGGAATCTTCCTCAGCAATTGAAGAAATATCTCAAGAAGTCTCAAGTTCCAGAGTTGAAGTGCTTGTTCTGGCCTTTGCTTTGACTCTTTCTTTTGAAAGGTTTGATACCCAATTGAAGGTGTGAAATTCAGAGGTTTGTGCTAGTGGTTGACTCTGAATTTTTGCTTCAAAGTTCTGCACCCAGAACCTTCTGTGTCTTCATTCAAACATCTTCTAAAGTTTTGCTCAGAGTTATCTGACGCTTTGCTTTTCAAAAATATCAATGTTTGATTTGACAAGCCATCTTCTACTTGAGTCTTTTATCCAGATCTCCAGATGATCCAAATCTTCTGATGATCTACGACTTCAGATTTGCTAGATCCGTAGATTATCATCTAATATCAATTGAAGGTGATGTGCCATCTGATCCTTCAATTGTATGGAAATGAATGTCCTTCATTTGACACTCCATCTAGCATCTGATACTTCAATCTGCATTTTGTAGTATTTGCTTTTGTAGGGGAGAGTGCTATTCAGAGGTACTTTTGCATCTAACTCTGTCTTTAGTAACATCAGCATAACAGAAACCTACTAAAAATAATCATCTGGTTTTCTGCAACACAGAGTCACGTTAGTAGTACCTTTCAGATACCTCAGAAATCTCTTAACAACTGTTAAGTGATATTCTTCAGGATCTGATTGGAATCAAGCACATACACATGTACTGAAAAGAATGTCAGGACTAGAAACAGTAAGATACAGAAGAGTACAACTCATACCTTTGTAGAGCTTCAGATCTACCATTTTACTAACCTCTTTCTTTCTCAGAGTGTACGTTGAATGCATGAGAGTCTTAGTTGGCTGCTCTCTGACAGATTAATCTTTTGTTTGCGATATTCTTCATCCATTTCAGATTCTTCCTTTGGTCTTCATCTTCTGATCTACCAATTTTGATACCAACGATCATGCCTCTATCTTCCAGATAACTAGCACCAAGACTTTATCCTTTGAACAGACGTGGTTGATCATCACAAATTATCATCAAACCAAGATGAATTTCTTGAAATAATTTGAGTGACAATCTTGTTCTTATCAATCAGTATCTGAGGGTGACTTCTTCTTCTAGAATTCTCGTACCAACTGAAGGTGTGAGAACTTCTGAGTACCAACAGAAAGAGTAGGATCTTCTGCTAAATCACCTTAGGTTTCTCCACCTATGGTTTCTGATTCCAAGCTTGTCATCAAATCAATCATGATTTGAATCTTTAAAGTCTGAACTTGAAAGTGAAGAACTAGAACGTTAGAACTATCTTTCCAACAGATCAATTTCAAACTTCCACTAGATCTGAGGAGTTCAGAGAATGGTGAACAGCAACTGATACACTCATGTATCAACATCTTCGCTGAACATTTTTCTTTCTGAAATAGCTTTAGAATTCTTCAAAGCTATTGCTTAATCTTCTAACGAGATTCTTTATAGCAGACTTTCTAATCATAACTATTTTTGTTATGTTAGTAAGTTCTTCTGATCATCAACAGAAGGTTGGAGACTGATAAGAGTCTGATACCAGCTGATGGAAATGATTCCTTGCATTAGATCTTCTACTTCAGATCTATGCAGCTTTAGCTCTAGTGAATGTTTCAGCAAACAGTTCATCCAGAGGTATGCTTCAGATCAAACTAGATCTTCAATCTTCAGGATTCCTTGTTATCCAGAAGTGAGTTGTGTTGCTGACATATCAACCAACTGCTTAGAGTCTTCTGTAGAGTTGCTTCTCAGATTCTTCTGACATTTGCCTCTGTAGCTTCGCTTCAGAATCACCAACACTTGAAGGAGAGATGTCTTGATAGACAGAGCCTCTGCAAAATCAGTGTTACAGAACCTTCTGTACGGCCACTAATCTGAATTCACTATCCTTTTCAAGAATGATAGTTTTAGCTACTGCCTGCATACACTCAACAAACTCCTTTCCAAGTGAAATATATGTTTCTAAAGAAAATATCATTAACATAAATCTGACAGATTTAAAATATCTTCCATAATAGTCTTATGAAAAGAGTAGTATAAACTTTTCTTTTGTCAAAAAATAGTTTTAAAAAACTGGGAATTTGATGAACACATACTACTTCTTCAAAAACCATTTAAAAAGTATTTTCAATATTCATCTGATTTATATGATGTTATACTGATCAACAAAGGAGATTGACAAGAATATGAATTCTAACCTTGTCACAGAAGCACCTATCTTTTGTATAGTCAAAAGCTTCTTGCTGACAAGCTTTGAGAAGAAAGAATCTTGTTCTTCTGGAATCATCCTTCTTTCCAATGAACGTCTCTTCTGGAAGAGAAGATTTAATTATGGGGGAAACTTCTCATGGTTGATTCTTCAGAAGCAGCTAATTGAATAGCATCTGGGTTAGCTTCTGATTCTTCTGCTGGAACACATTCTGCTTCTGATTCTCCAACATCTTGTGAGACAAACCAGTAACAGCATCTGAAGTAGAATCTCCAGAATAACTCTTCTTGAACTGATCTCAATTCCTTTGGTTGCATTCTGTAGCATCTTCATCAACACAACAACATCTATCTGATTTCTGAGAGACATTCTCAGAGCACAAATATTCTGATCTTCATGAGTAGAGAGCATCTAGCTTCCATCAGGCTTCATCTTCTGAATTTGTCTACTTGAAACAAATACAGATCCAATCTAGATACAATTATCATCAAACTCAGATGTATCAAGAGACACAGTCTGACTGACAATTTTGCTCTTACAATGCTGAGCTAACTTGTAAAGAGTTAGATCAATAGAGTTTAACAGAAACATCTGCTCTTGAAAAAGAATATCTACTGACTTATTTAGATTGAATAACACCAGAGACTTAAATCCTTTTTACCTTAGACAGAATGACTACTGTCCTTGTATCTTTCCACACAACTTTATTTCTCAAAACATTCATCAAGAATTTCTGAAAGAATAATGCCTGAAAACATCTGACCAATTTCAGTTTGTTCAACTGAGATAACATCTCAAGTTAACAGAACTTAATTGTTCATGCTATTTCATATGAAATCTTTTGAATTTCATCATATCCAGATGAGTTGATAAACACTGCCTATCTTGAAACCTCTGCAAAATTCTTTGAACCTTATTCAAGAATAGCAAATTTCAAATGCTTTGAATCTGAAGAATCATTTCTTCCAGATTTGAACATTCTTCTGAACTTGCCCTTTTTTGCAAACTACATTCTGGCGTTCTGATGACTAAATTTCACCAGCCAGCAATATATCTTTTCTTACTTAAGATAAATCCCAATGAGTTTTCATGAGAAAGTCAAGTGTGGACTAGTCTGTTTCTTGAAAACATCTCATACTCACATAGAATTAATCTTTAGAAAGCTTGATTTCTTGCTTGCTGAAGATTTGAACTTTGAGCAACTACGTTGAAAATCAAAACGTATTTGAAGATTAGCATTCAACAGATTTATCTTCTTATCTGATGAATCTTTCTTGTCAGCTGATTCTTCATTCTTCTTCTAGAATCTACTGGAGGAGATTTGTTGTTGAAGGCTTCAACACTTCAAACTTCAAACTTCACAGAATCAGTGACTTGCTCAAGTAACTAAATAGATTACAATTTTAGAACTCATCATCCTCAAAAACTGATGTGAGGCTGAAATTGTAAGAACGGTGAAAAATCCCCAATAGTATTTCTTCACACAACCTATGGATATTTTTCTAACACTGTTAGGTGTTTGATATCCATCAATAACAGAACCGGAGCTCTGATACCAATTGAAGGTGAGAAATAAACACAAGAAAGAGGGGATTGAATTGGGTTTATGCCTAAATAAAAACTTTTTCCTTTTCTTGTCTTCTTCTTCACTTGATGCTTTATGCGCTTATATTAAATACATTACGGAAGCATAAATAATAAAGCATACTGAAAGTAAAGAACACAACATATATCTTGGTTCACTTGAGCAACTCCCATGCTAATCCAGTCCACCCTTCCAAGGTGATTTCGCCTTAATTACTTAAGGACTTAATCCACTATAACCAAACTGATTACAGATGCACAAGCTAACTGCAAGTGACTAACAACAGATCAATGAAACATTCAGGGATCCCCAAGGATATAACGTTCATTAACGTCTAATAGAATCCGATCACTAAAGATCTCCTATTAGAAAACCACAAATGACTACTGTCACTTGTCATCTCAAGTATACTGATCTTCACAAGATCACTTGAGGAACCACTAATTCTAAAATAGAATGTTGTGTTGCCGGAGATTACAATGGTACTTCCTAGCAAGCTAATTACTCCAAGTTAAGCACACAACAAGTAATGAGTAACAACTCCTTGCTTCCTAATGCAGAAACTAATCTAATGATGAATCTTTAAGAGATTATAAGAACATAGTTTCCATCTTGCTTAAAAGCTTTTCTGAGTGTGAGCACTAAGGCTTCTTTTCATTTAAGCTTTTCTTCTTTCTTTCTTTCTTCACTTCATGCTTACTAGCATGGTAACATTTGAATGAATCAAATGTTATTTCTTATAGTGCAGCTTAACAGCAACAACGTTTCTTGACTCAGCCACCCAGCTACTCAACCACAATTTTGATCAAATGATTCTTCTTTTTATATTGCAGCCAATAGAGTTGTTGTGAGGATATAGTTGTCCTTTCTCATTCCAACGGTCATATCCCAACGGATAGAATAAGCTCATGTGTTGGAACATTGACCTTAGCTTGTAGCTTCAATATATTTAATCCTTGGAAACTACGCTTGAACAGTACCAACGTCTTTACCACATTTGAATAATTGCATACGTTGTACTTCAGTCTTCTTGATTCTTCTGATGATTCGTCTGATGAGTAGTTCAGAACTACTTTGGTATGAAAGTTTCAGCATCAGAGTTGTTAACTCAAGCACATGTTTATCAGATTGAACAACAGCAACTTATCTGATGTAACACGTCTTGCATCTGGATGAATCTTCTTCTGACAAAATCTTCCACTTCAGAATCCAGTCTTCAGCATTCCAAGAACTAAGTTTCCTCTGAAACAATCTTGAGAATCTTCATGACTAATTATTCAGAAACCATGTCTTCAGAATCTTCAGAGCCTTGACCTTCAGAACACTTCTTCAGAGTCTTGACCTTCAGAACACTTCTTCAGAGTCTTGACCTTCAGAACCTGTCTTCAAAGTCTTGACCTTCAGAACCTGTCTTCAGAGTCTTGACGCACTTGGTCTTCAGAGCCTTCAGCCTTCAGAACTTCAAGTCATCAGAGTCTTCAGCACTTTGTTCTTCAGAGGACTCACTCTTCAGAGATGCTCGTTAGCTTCCAGATCAGATGCATAACTCAGAGCAGAATCTATAGATGCATTGCAACTGCAATATCCAACATCCTTGATTCTTTACTGAACATGATCAGATACATAAGCAAACTAGCTTCTTACAAGCGCTTCATGACGTCACACTAAGTAGTTCCATAAGTTACTAGCTGCACACGTTGCTTCTGTTTGTTTGGTCTAATATATTTAATTTAATATGACCTGCACATAACAAACATTGAACCATAAAATGGTTCTTTCACAAATACTTAATTGTTATCATCAAAACATAGAGATTATCCTGTAGAGACAAATCTTGCTCTTACACTACTAACCAAGAGTTAGAACAACAACTACTAACCAAGAGTTAGAATAACAATGATTGCCAACCAAAAGTTGGAAGAGAGACTCCGCACGGAGAAACCAAAGATTACCAACCAACAATTGGGATCACCTTCTAGGCCAACCAAAAGTTAGAACACCTAATACAACCATGTGAACTACGCTGGAGGGTGCCGACCAAGAGTTGGAATCCTCGACTCTACTGAGAGGAATAAACAACAACCACCAAAAGTTGGAATAACCTCCAAACACCACTGGATCATCAACCAAAAGTTGAAAAACAACGATGACCAACCAAAAGTCGAAACAACTCCGTTGAGAAAGAACCACAAGCTTGACTAGGGAAGGAAACACTCGCAAGCGTCTCACCTGAGAAAAGCGAAAACATTCACCCAAACTACTCAGCTGGGAAGAATCTGATAAAATCACCAACCCAAAAATCCATCCTGACATGAATAACACAAAAGCCCCTTGATTCAAACAATCTCTGCTGAGGAGACAAATCCGGTCCAAAACCACCAAATCTGCCTTATGCTTCAGATGCCTATGTTTGATAATGGCGTAATGCTCCATACGAAATGGAAATGCTACGCATTTGGGAGGATGTTAATGCAAAAGAACCAACCTAGCAAAATAAATGCTAGGGAGAAAAGATACCCATTCCGCCGGGGAGAGAGAACAACCCTGTTGGGAAGAGAAATCCACACCGCTGGGGATCAAATCTTCTGGGGCCTTAATAGCTCTGCGGGGGGAAAACAATCCATTTTATGCTTAAATCAAACTCCTTCTGCTGAGGAAACCATCCCTGCGGGAGAGATACGACCATCTGCCGAGATGAACTTTACTCTGCTCGGGGAATCAGCCCGGACTGGCATTCCAAGAAAAACTCCACTCTGCTTGGGGAGAAAATCCACTCTGCTTGGGATTACATCAAATATCAACCTGTCTTGCCGAGGAATATCAGATACTCCTAATCCACTCATGTTCCACTACTTACTCTGTCGAGGGAATCAGCACTACACTTTGCTGGAGAAAATCCTAAACCGACTCCGTGGGGAAAGGGCGTCACCGACGTTGCCTCCGCTGGAGATGAAAACTGGTTTACAAACCACCCTGCCACTGAGGGAATCACTTACCCAGCTCCGTTGAGAACAAACCTCCACCCTGCTGGGGATTCACCTTCTCATGAAGACAAAGCTCTGTTCTGTTGGGGATATAACATCTCAAACTTAATAATCGAACTCTGCCGGGGAGAGGGCACAACTCTATCGGATAGAAGATGACCACTTCACTGGGGAAGTGAATTCTCTGCCATGGGGAAGCAACCTCTTCGTTGCTCATGCCCGACCGCACTTACCTGAGGGGAACAAGTCCATTCTGTCAGAAGTATCACAATTAACCCGCCGAGAATACCTAGCTTACAATAACTGCTACTTGTTACGACTTGAACTGCTGAGGATAAGGGAATTTCACTCGGATGAGGATAACCCTGTTGACCTACAACAAAGAAAAACACCAGAAATGTTCTACATGTGAAATGGTTACCTCAGTTACCATCCATGATACTTGCTGATCAAGCAAAGTCCACGCTTTTGTTATGCTATGTACAACCTCTTGCTTTTACCTGCAATGTTTACCAAAATAACAGACATTTCGCAAACAAAATAGTAAAATGGACAAGAAAAAGAAAGCTCTTTGACTGAAGTGAATACTTTATTGATGAAAAGCCTATAAATAGGCGTATTACAATTCAGAGGAAATTCCTGAAAAGAGGTAATTGCTCAAAAACAAGAAAATAAATACGATACAAATGTCGACAATGTGGAAACAGACAACCACCATGTGTCGATTCGGCTATGACCTGTATGTCTTTGATGTTCCCCATGTTTCGTCTTTTGACAAGACTGACTGGACTGATTTCTTTCCTTCGGGATAACTGCTCACAAGCTTACAGATCGAACGCAGACTGTGATCATTTGCTTTTTAAATCCCTAACTTTTGCCTGCATCTTCCTTTCGGATTTTCAATCCACCGGGATACCCATTTTTGCCAAAGTTGCCTTTTCAGGTTTTCAACCTTGCGAGTTCATTCTTTTTCCTTTTTATCCCTAATTTTTGCTTAAACCTTTTATTTTTATGGTTCGCCAGGATGCCCCTTTTTTGCCTGGACTATTCTTTTTGTGTCCAGCGGGTCTTTTTTAAGCAAAGTATTTTTTAACCACGTCCGCGTTCACAGGGGACGAAAAATCTTCACCATCCATAGTAGATAGCAACAAGGCTCCGCCAAAGAAAACCTTTCTTGCCACATACGGACCTTCATAGTTAGGAGTCCATTTTCCCCTGTGATCTGTCTGAGGAGGAAGGATCCTTTTCAACACCAAATCTCCCGTCTGGAAGCACCGAGGACGCACTTTCTGATCAAAGGCTTTCTTCATCCTACTCTGGTACAACCGGTCATGCGCAATGGCTGTCAATCTCTTTTCATCAACCAAACTCAGCTGATTCAACCTGGTTCGCACCCATTCAGCTTCGTCAAGCTTCACATCTGACAATACCCTTAAACAAGGAATCTTAACTTCTAATGGCAGGACAACTTCCGTACCATACACCAATGAGAAAGGAGTTGCCCCGGTTGATGTACGCACCGAAGTACGATAACCGTGGAGAGAAAAAGGCACATCTCGTGCCAGTCTTTGTAGGTCACAACCATTTTCTGCACAATCTTCTTGATATTCTTATTAGCTGCCTCAACAACACCATTCATCTTCGGACAATATGGAGAAGAATTGTGATGTTCGATCTTGAAACTCTGACACAGTTCTTTCATCATTTTGTTATTCAAATTTGAACCATTATCAGTAATGATTCTCTCCGGAATACCATAACGACAAATGATGTCCTTCTTTATGAATCGGGCGACCACCTGCTTCATGACATTGGCGAAGGATGCTGCTTCTACCCACTTCGTAAAGAAATCAATCGCGACCAGAATGAAGCGATGTCCATTAGAAGTAGTCGGCTCAATCTTTCCAATCACATCAATTCCCACATGGCAAAAGGCCAAGGAGATGTCAACATATTCAGAGGAGTTGGTGGCACATGCACTTTATCCGCATAAATCTGGCATTTATGGCATTTTCTGGCGTATTTGAAACAATCGGATTCCATAGTCATCCAATAATACCCAGATCTCAACAATTTCCTAGCCATTGCATGTCCATTGGCATGAGTACCAAAAGAACCTTCGTGGATTTCCTCCATCAACAGATTTGCTTCAAGTTCATCAACACAACACAGCAAGACCATGTTGAAGTTTCTCCTGTAGAGCACATCGTCCTTGTTCAGATAAAAATTACCAGCTAACCTCCTCAGAGTCTTCTTATCTTTGCTGGATGGCCCAGATGGGTACTCCTGAGTCTTGAGAAAATGCTTAATATCGAAATACCAAGGCTTTCCATCGAATGCTTTCTCAACAACAAACACAAAAGCAGGTCTATTAAGACGCATGATGGTGATAGCAGGATTTTCATTCCAGAAATTCACTTTATACATCGAAGCTAGCGCGGCCAAGGCATCCGCCATCTAATTTTCAGCCTTCGGCATATGATGGAAATCAACTCTATCAAAGAAAGGCAGCAGTCTCCTTGCATAATCTCTATAAGGCACCAGGTTGGCCTGACGAGTTTCCCATTCTCCTTTGATTTGGTTAACGACTTACGTTGAGTCACCGTATACATCTAGATTCTTAATCTTCATATCAATGTCCTCTTCTAAACCCATAATGCAAGCTTCATACCCGACTTCATTATTGGTGCATGCGAATGTCAATCGGGCGGTGAACGGTATATGAGAACCGTGAGGAGTAGTAATGATCGCGCCGATTCCATTACCATATGAATTAACCGCTCCGTTGAAAACCAATTTCCACTGAGATTCTCTCTCCCAACCCTCATTAGGTAAAGGCTCATCATAGTATTTCATTCTCAAAAACATGACGTCTTCATCTGGGAAGTCAAACTTCATCGGCTGATAATCCTCAATCGGCTGTTCCGCGAGATATTCCGACAGAACGCTTCCTTTAATAGCTTTCTGGGAAACATACTGAATATCATACTCTGTTAACACCATTTTCCATCGGGAAATCCTTCCGGAGAGTGCTTGTTTTTCAAAGACGTACTTGATTGGATCCATCTTCGAAATCAATAGGGTTGTGTGGTTTAACATGTACTGTCTCAAACGCTTTGCGGCCCAAGCGAGTGCACAACATGTTTTTTCCAGCATCGAGTACCTTGACTCACAATCGGTGAATTTCTTACTCAGATAGTAGATGGCATGCTCTTTTCTACCTGAATCATCCTATTGACCTAGCACACATCCCATTGAATTCTCGAGAACCGTGAGATATATGATCAGTAGCCTCCCTGCAACTGGAGGCATGAGTATTGGAGGTTCCTGGAGATATTCTTTTATTTTTTTCGAAAGCCTTCTGGAAATTTTCATTCCACCTGTCTGTTTGATCTTTTCTCAGCAATTTGAAGATTTGTTCACAAGTGGCTGTAAGATGAGATATAAACCTTGCAATGTAGTTTAATCTCCCTAAGAAACCACGAACCTCTTTTTCCATTCTTGGCTCAGGCATTTCTTGTATAGCTTTTATTTTGGTAGGATCTAACTCAATACCCTTTTCATTGACAATAAAACCCAGTAACTTTCCATATCTCACCCCGAAGTTGCACTTGTTAGGATTCAGCCTCAACTTGAACTTCCTTAGCCTTTCAAACAATTTCAGAAGATCGACCAGATGTCCTTCCTCCGTATGTGACTTTGCTATCATGTCATCAACATAGACTTCCACCTCATTATGAATCATATCATGAAACAAAGTGACCATCGCCCGCTGATAAGTTGCCCCTGCATTTTTCAATCTAAAAGGCATCACCTTATAGCAAAAAGTCCCCCATGGTGTGATGAAAGTGGTTTTATCCATGTCCTCTGGGGCCATCTTGATTTGGTTATACCCAGAGAGGCCATCCATGAACGAAAACACAGAAAACTGAGCGGTTTTATCAACCAACACATCGATATGAGGGAGCGGGAAATCGTCTTTCGGGCTCGCTTTATTTAGATCTCGATAATCAACGCACATCCTGACCTTTCCATTCTTATTAGGCACATAAACAATATTTAGCGACCCACAGAGGGTAATTTGTGACATCAAGAAACCCAGCATTCAGCTGCTTCTGAACTTCTTCTTTAATCTTGACCGCCATGTCAGGCCTTGTCTGTCTCAACTTCTGCTTGACTGGCGAGCATTCTTCTCCAAGAGGTAGCCGGTGTACCACAATATCTGTATCCAGCCCAGGCATGTCTTGGTAAGACCAAGCGAAGATATCCTTATACTCTCGGAGCATTTCAACCAATCTTCTCTTGACACTGTCTTCCAATGCAGCCCCCACTTTGACCTCTTTCTTGTCATCCTCGGTACCAAGATTAATAATCTTAATATCCTTCTGATGAGGTACAATGATCCTTTCCTCCTGCTTGAGAAGCCTGGCTAACTCTTCGGGTAGTTCACAGTCTTCGTCAGTCTCATCTTCAGCTTAATAAATGGGATTATCAAAGTCATACGAAGTCATAGCTGAACCTGAATCGATGGCATATGATAGAAAAGACATGCATGAGGATGTTATGTTTATTATGCGATGCAACAAACAAAACACATTGCCATTTTTCTGTTAAGTATAAATGCAAAACAAAAACAAGAAAAACAGGAATCACAATAGTTGAATGTGAAACGTCTTTTATTAATGATAAACTGTAAATAACAAGAAGGCCCCACAAATGGGTCACTACGTCTTGGGTAGAACGTAGGACTGAACATAATTAAAACAATGAACATTACTCTGCAGCAGTAATATGAATGACTTCTTCGATAGTCCAGTTGCACAGCTTCTGGCCGGGAGTACATGGACGAATCCAGGCATCCATGTCGCAGTCACTGTCACCTTCATCGCCTTCAACAACATTGATCCTATAAAATATCACACCACTGTTGGTGAACTGCACTGGTCCCTGTATCTCGGAATCCGAGAAGAACTGGAGGGTTTGTATCCCAGGCCAAACTTGTCTTGCTTGACAGGAACATCGAGAACTTGACCCCACTTCTGAGACGAGTCAGATTCTACGATAGCACGAGCTTCCTTGAGCGACGACATTGAAACCTCTAGACCCTTGGCTTCTACAAGAGACTTCCCCTGAATCTGAACTGTTTCGAAAGCCTGGAAGAGCGTTTCGTGGATCTCACCATCCATTTCTACATACTTGAAAGATGACAAATGGCTAACCATAATGTCCTCTTCACCGCACACGGTAGCTATCTTCCCTTCTACCATGTATTTCAGCTTTTGATGCAACGTTGAGGTAACTGCCCCAGCAGCATGTATCCAAGGTCGGCCAAGCAAACAGCTGTATGCTGGCTGGATATCCATAATATAGAAATTTTCATCAAAGATCTCCGGCCCTATCTGAATAGGCAGCGTGGTTTCTCCAAACACTGATCTTTTAGATCCATCAAAAGCCCTCACGACCAAATCACTTGGCGTGCACAACAAACCCTGAATGTCCAACTTCATCAATGCCTTCTTCAGAAGCACATTGAGGGATGATCCGGTATCAACCAAATAAGCCTCTTCGACCAATCAGATGAGTTCGCGGAATTCACAAAATCTCCAGAGCGAGGAAGGTGATCAACAAACCACTTATGCAACAGCAGTACGCAACAAGAAACCATTTGTCCTATTCTTTTCTCGTTCTTGTAATGCACTGAATGATACAAGTCTCCTAGAAGAGTAGGTACGGGGTTCTCGGAAGCGAAGATATGAAAAGCATCAAAATCCACAAATTCCGGTACATTGGGAAACAACACAATGCCATAGACACACAGAGCCAAGATAGCACTGAAAACCACCCAACAACCCTTGTCAGCATACTCTCAAGCTTTGTCGACCAGGAAGGGTAAAGTAAATCCGGAAACTCTGTTTCTGCTGATAACATGATCTGCCAAGTCAGAGGCGCTCAAATAAAGAGCCGCAGACAACTTCTCGAGATTAGGATCTTCTTTGGAGCTGAAGAAAGGCACTTTGTCCAAAACCGGAACACCCAAAATGTAAGCAAATTCTTCCAAAGTCGGAACCAACACATAGTCCGGAAATGTGAAACATCTCAGTGGAGGATCATAAAACTGCAACAGGGTATGAATAGCTCCATGCTCATAAGTCGTAAGCTTACAGACAAACTTCAGAATTCCACCATAATGTTCTCTGAAAGCTGCCAGAACACCAGGATCAGCCAGGAAAATCAGACCAAATAAAGGTCCCAACTCAGGCACCAGAAACTTGTACACAACAATCCTCTTTCTGCTAACTTCCATCTCTGAAGAAGACCAGTACCAGAATCAAGGGAAAGACGGGAACCTGTAACACACATAAACATGCAATGTTAAATGAAAAATTATTATGCAAATGCACATATGGGATCAAGGTATCCAATGCTCAAATTTGCTGTTGTGCCGTTGACTTAATTCAACCAGAGCTCCGCTCTAACCAACACACTAAGATAACACACTGGATAGAACACTCAGGATCAACATTCTGCACTAATGAGAAAACCAAGGTTGATTGAAGGTCAGGTTTCCTACAAAAACCGATCCCTCTCACATGTGGGTTCTAGTCTTGAAAGGTAGGACATCCTATTCGGGTGGTCAGTGTCACAGACTTTCGAGAAACAATGATACGTTCGCCGTTTCCGGTTTGGCATCATAGTCTAACGAAGCGGTCTCACTTAGCTGGCCCCCCAAATGAACGGTCTCCAGAGTCGACAATCTCTCTAAGTCAATATTCCCTCAACTGCACCAGATGCGCAGGATAGAATATTTCCAAAGAAAAACCTCGTCTGAATGTGAATTTCACGCGAGCTATTGCGCAGCCAAACGCCATGCAAGCTCCCGCTAATCTCCACTCTAATCCTATGTGTATATTCAAGCCCATGTCCGGCTTATCTCTCGGTGGAACAACCCAACCCACAGCACATCAGCAAAAAGAATGCAACGCAATAATATACAACAGATAATGTACATAAAGCAAAATAATTGTACAAAAGTAAACACCCAAAGACACAACAGACAAGTGCTAGGAGTGACTCACATAGGGAACCAGAGTCCCCAGCAGAGTCTCCAGCTGTCGCAACTGCGAAAAACACTCGGCAGAAAACAGAAGAGTCGCCACCTTTCATTATTTATCCCAAAGAGAGGGAAAGGAAACGATCAGAAAAACCTGACGAAAAGGGAAAGACAATGTCATCACAACCAAGTCCTGGGAATTCTGGGAGTCGGTTACGCAAGGGGAAGGTCTTAGCACCCCTCACGTCCGTCGTACTCGACGGGATCCATGCTTGTTGTCTGTTTAAGGGTGTGTTTAAAATATCTACGCTACAGGCTTGCGGGACAAATGAAAGAAAAGAGACTCGGCAGAGCATCGCCGCTCTGTGCCTACGTATTCCCTCGTGCAATGGGAAAGTCAGAGTCAATGTAGTTCGACTAACTACGGGAGAAAGGGGGGAAGGTTGCTCGCCAAGACATCGCGTCTTGTGCCTACGTACTTTCACCTGGTATGAAAGATCAGAGCAAACGTAGTTCGAGCTAACACAAAACCGCAGGTTGATTAAGTGTTTTAACCGAGTAGGGTTAAACGTCCGTTCCAGAAGTTAGGGACTAAGCCTGTTTACGTTAGAACCAAAGCTTAACAACACTCTTTTCTGAAAAAAGAAGTTTTCGATTAATCCCGAAGGAAAAAAGGTTTGAAGTTTTGTTTTTTGTGTTTTTTAGTGAAGTGAATTAATTCGGTTTGTGATTCAAGTTGCACTAAAGACTATGACATGGAGGCGAATGCGTCGTATATCGCCCCCAAACGGGACGTATACTAAACACTATAGATAAGCGAGAGGAGACCCCTCACTCATCATTCCCATGTAGCTTAATGCTCGTAGCGCGCAACGTTTATCGCCTTTATTAGATGAATTAGAATTGTTAGATATGAGAAGAGAGACGCACGGAAGGTCTAAGGGAAACTCGGCCCTAACATTGTCATGCAAAGTGATCCTAAAGTTCGAATGAAAAGGGGAAACATCTACCCTAATGTTAGCATACTTGGATTGAACACCTAATGTCTCTCCTACTCCCATCCTAAACGGAGGGACTAGGAATCCTATGGGGATCATGGCAAGAAAGCACAAGAAGAATAAAGGAAGGATCAATCACAAGTAGAAAAATGCAAACATGAAAATGCAACACTTAAAATGGTGGGAGAGAGGAAAAATGTGTGGGGCAGCAGCCGCCACAAGCGGTTAATCGGTTAACCATATGCGTTAACCGATTAACACTGTTAACATTTGAAAATATTTTGAAAATTTGAAATGGTTAACCAGTTAACCATATAGGTTAATCGATTAACACTGCACCCGAAGCTAAAAACAACAGCAGAAAATCACTTCTAGCACAGAAACAGCTTATCCAAGGTTCCAACAAATCAACTTATCAATTAAGCACGAAATTAACAATAGAAAACAGAGATCCAACAACATGGATACACAATTACACAGCCATATCACAAATCGAACGGATCGAAATCAATAAAATTCAATCGAATATGAAGATTAACATGATAAGCTCAAAAATTAAAGCGGATCGAGAATTCCAACCTTCGAAGTGGAGATTTGCTTCGGTAAATGTTGATCAACTGAATTTGAGCCGATCAAATGCTAGAAATCCGAAAAACTTCAAGATCCACAATAATTGTTGTTGTATGAATGAAGATCCACCAAATTTGAGTCAAAAAGCTTCAAATAATCACTTCTAGATCCAATTCCAGATTCAGATCCAAGCTTGCACGAAAATTGAAGAGGAGAATTGATCCAATGATGATGGTAAATGGAGGATTATGCTCAAGAATCCATTGATTCCAATGAAGAATCAATAATTCCAATGAAAAATAGCTTTGAGTGAGTTTTGGAAATGGAGAAGTTGAGAGAATTTGAGAGAGAATTCAGATCAATTCTGAAAAATGGATGTGAGAAATGAAAATTGGATTGTGATGTTTGGAGTAGATCATTTAAATATGACTTAGGTTTGGGATCCAAAGCAAGGTATAGATATTGGATTGGAAATCTTGGCTTGGAATGTGGAATGGGATTTTGGAGGGAAATCTGAAATTTAAAAGTGTTCTAGATCCTTCCCAATTTAATAAGACCTATGCTTCAAAGGATAATGGCAGGGATACATATGATTATGATCGAGTCGAAGAGATTGCAAAAGCACTTGAAGAAGATCTTCAGGATTGTCCCAAGATGTTTGAGAGGTTGGTAAGCGATGCAGAAAAACTGTTTTATAAAGGTTGTACTACTTTCACAAGATTGTCTGCAGTATTAAAGTTGTACAACTTAAAAGCGGGTAATGGATGGTCGGATAAAAGTTTCACAGAGTTGTTAGCCCTACTACAAGAGATGCTTCCGGAGGATAATGTTCTTCCCAATCAAACCTATGAAGCTAAAAAAATGTTATGCTCTATTGGCATGAGCTATGATAAGATACATACTTGTCCAAATGATTGCATTTTGTTTCGAAATGAATATGCATCATTAAACGAGTGTCCTAAATGCGGTGTATCTCAGTATAAGAAAAAGTTGTCACCAGCAAAAGTCTTATGGTATTTTCCTATAATTTCGAGATTTAGATGCATGTTTCGTAGTGAAACAGATGCAAAACACTTGACTTGGCATGCAGATGATAGAATTATAGATGGGAAGTATCGACATCCGGCAGATTCACCATAGTGGATGAAAATTGATAATGAGTATCCTGACTTTGGAGAAGAAGCTAGAAACCTTCGCTTGGCGTTATCGACTGATGGAATGAATCCGCATGGTCTACAAAGTATCTCACATTCCACATGGCCTGTAATTATTATGATTTATAACCTACCTCCATGGCTATGTATGAAGCGTAAGTGCATGATGTTATCTATGTTAATTTTTGGCCCGAAACAACCAGGGAATGACATAGACGTATACTTAAAACCTTTAATCGAAGACTTAAAGAGTTTGTGGGAGAACGGTGTGGAGGTTTATGATGGATATAGGAAAGAAAGTTTCAATTTGAGAGCGATGTTGTTTGGCACAATTAATGATTTTCCAGCATACGGAAATTTATCAGGGTATAGCATTAAAGGTCAATGTGTGTGTCTTATCTGTGAAGAAAACACATATTGGACGCGATTGGAATTTGGTCAGAAGAATATCTTTCTTGGTCATCGTAGATTCTTAAATTATAATCATCACTACCGTGGGTGGAGAAAAGCATTCAATGGAAATTCAGAACAAGGTAGAGCTCCACCTACATTGACCGACGAACAAATTTTTGAAAAGGTGAAAGATGTGAGTACTAAGTTTGGTAAGCCTTTTGCTCATAAGATTGTCACGCGTGGGTGGAAGAAGAGGTCAATTTTGTTTGAGTTTCTGTATTGGAAGTCGTTGTATGTAAGACATTTTCTTGATGTTACGCATATTGAAAAAAATGTATTTGAAAGTGTTATTGGTACGTTACTCAATATACAAGGAAAGTCTAAAAATGACCTTAAAGCAAGAAAGGACTTGGTAGAAATGGGAATAAGAAATGAATTAGGACCCTTGAAGAAAGGAAATTGAACATATCTACCACCTGCTGCTTATACTTTATCTAGAAAAGAGAAAAAGATATTGTGTAAGTTTCTGAGTGAAGTTAAAGTTCCAGAAGGATACTCTTCATATACTAGAAGACTTGTTTCTATGAAAGACCTTAAGTTAAAGAGTTTAAAGACACATGATTGCCATGTTATAATGGAACACTTTCTACCAATAGGTATACTTTCTATTTTGCCAGAAAAAGTGAGAAGGGCAATAACTAAATTGTGTTTTTTCTTCAGGTCAATTTGTAGTAAGGTGATCAATCATGCGATCTTACCAACATTGCAAAAAGAAATAGTTATTACTTTGTGTGAGCTTGAAATTTATTTTCCTCCATCATTTTTTGACATAATGGTACATCTAGTTGTTCATCTTGTGAAAGAGACACAATTGTGTGGACTAGCTTATATGAGATGGATGTACCCTGTTGAACGTTATATGAAAATATTGAAAGGGTATGTGAAAAACCGAAGTCGACCAGAGGGTTGTATTGTTGAACGATACATTGTTGAAGAAGCGATTGAGTTCTGTACTGAATATTTGTCCAATGTTCAATCCATTGGCCTCCCAAAATCTCATGTTGTTGAAAAAATAGTAGGAAAACAGTTAATTGGAAATAAAGTTGTGACAGTTTCAAGGGATGAACGGGAGCAAGTGCATTTGTATGTTCTGCACAATGACATTGAGGTTGAGCCGTATGTTGAAATGCACAAGGACGTTCTCCGAGGTTTAAATCTGAATAGAAGTGAAAATTGGATAGTACGTGAGCACAATCGAAGTTTTATAACATGGTTCAAGGATCATATTTTTCAAAGTTTTATTCTGATCCCGCTTCAATAACAGAAAGGTTAAGATGTCTAGCATATGTCCAAGTTTGCATGTGTTTTCTTATAGCGCATACGCAATTAATGGATACACATTTTATACCAAAGAACAAGATGATAAAAGTACAATGCAAAATAGTGGTGCCACCGTGCTTGTCGAAG
>OZ012739.1:290702580-290739591 GCA_963859935.3 Lathyrus sativus | reverse complement strand
TTCTTCTTCTAGATGAATGCCCATAGCTTTCTGGAATAGTCATCAAAGATGGATAGAAAATAGCTTGCACCTGAGTGTGAAGGATTCCTTGCAGGCCCCCAAAGATCAACATGAATGTAATCTAGGGATCCATGAGTTATTTTCTTGCCTTTTTTAAACTTTTCCCTATAATATTTACCACATACACAAGATTCATAAAATTTTAACTTTTCGACTTTATCACCTCCTAGCAGGTTCTACTTCCCCAATTCGATCAGGCCTCTTTCGCTGACATGTGCCAAATCTCACGTGCCATGATTCTCTCTTCGACACAGGTTTTGTGGATCCAAGATTTGTTGAACCACTTACAACCTCAGCCTTAAGGGTATACAAGCCTTATTTCTTCACGCCTCTCAAGACTTCCTTCGACCCCTTCATAACTCTTAGGATATTTTTCTCCCCTTGAAAAAACATATCTCTTTTTGTCAAATTCACCAAGAGAAATCAAATTTCTCTTCAAATCAGGTACATACCTGACTTCAGTCAATAACCTTATTGACTCATCATGGAGCTTGAATCTTACAGATCTAATACCTGCAATTTTGCAAGATTTTTTGTTTCCTAGCAGCACCAATCCACCATCTTGATCACATAGCTCCTCGAATAACTCTCTGTTTGGATTCATGTGCTAAATGCAACCTGAATCCATAATCCACTCCCTTTTTGAGTCGCCACTTGAAACTACAAGGACATCAGATGAGTCGAAGTCATCTTGAACAATGGTTGTGTTGCCATTATCCTTATCTGTATGATCTTTCAGGCGTTCAATGCACACCTTTCTTGTGTGACCCTCCTTCTTACAGTGATAACATCAAATACTAGATGTTTCGCCACTATAAGACTTCTGCTGACTTTTACTTTTCTTCTTATCAAACTTACTATCCTAGCGCAATAATTTTCCCTTAACGGCCAAACCTTCGCCCACCGTCGAAGGTTTATGCTCCTTTCACTCGTTCAAGTCCTTAGAATACAAGGCTGATTGAACTTCTTCAAAGCTCAGGGACTCTCTTCCATACAAGAGAGTTTCTTTGAAGTGAGCATGTGTCCAGGGCAAAGCACACGGTAAAAACAGTGCTTGATCTTCATCATCGATCTTCACATCAATATTTTCAAGATCAAGAATCAGTCTGTTGAACATATCCAACTGCTCAGCCAACACTTTGTCTTCACTCATCTTAAATGAATATAAAGCTTGCTTCAGGTAGAGTCGATTCATCAGAGATTTGGTCATGTACAAACTTTCAAGTTTCACCCATAACCCCGGTGATGTACTCTCCTTTGATACCTGTCGAAGAACCTTATCACCAAGGCTCAACAATATTGCATTGTGGGATTTCTCAATCATGACCTTCTTTTCTTTTGTCGTTAACGCAATGTCCATGGCTGCCTCTCCCTTCAATGCTTCCAAACAACCCTGCTGAAGCAGTAGAGCCTTCATCTTTAAGCGCCACAGACCGAAGTCGTTCACTCCGGTGAATTTTTCAATCTCATACTTTGTTGAAGGCATCTTCTCCATGTTCACCACACCAACTTGTTGTGAATAGAATGCCTTGAAACAAAATATAAACGATTTTTTTATATTCAAGAAATACACAAGAGTTAGGGTTAACAAAGAAAACAAACAAGAAGAACAAGAAGAAACACCAAAGATTGGTTATAAATTTCTATTCTTTATTAATCTATCAAACACGATTACAAGTATACAAGAATAACAAATAACCTCTCTCTCTCTCTCTCTCTCTCTCTCTCTCTCTCTCTCTCTCTCTCTCTCTCTCTCTCTCTCTCTCTCTCTCTCTCTCGAATTAGGATTGTATCTTCCTATGTTTCCTTATACAAGATGAGAGACTAGCATGCTATTTATAAGAAAAATAACACACTAACCTAATGGGCTTTTAAACAATTACCCATTACAAGCTAACTTAGGATACAATCTAACTTAAAAAATTGGAATTACAAGCAAGACCCAATTCAACACGCTAACAAACATATCAATATTGACTAATGCATGTTAGAACAAACTTCGACTACAACATGCATTACTCCAACAACATATTAGAGTTTGATCCAATATCTCACAATATGTGTATGTGCATGCGTGCATGTGTGTGTGGCGTTCTAGTAAACTTAATTGTATAGATTGTGGTTACTTTGTCTTGAAACTTATAAAAGAGATAATTATTTCAATTCAAATTGAGATTGTAAAAATATATGGATTTATAATTTGGTTATTATTTTAATACTTAATAGTTTTTTTTATCTAATTTGTGTCAACTTAACCATATTATATTATATTGTATTGTAATTTAATGTCTTTAAGTATTATATTTATTAATTTGAAAGATAAATTGAATGAAATTAAGAAGTATTGAAGATAATACATGTTTGGGATAAGAACGATATGAAGTTTTTTATTTATGTAAATGTGAGTTTTATCTTGCTAAACTTTGGTGTTTGTTATTTTATTTTTAGTTTATTATGTGAAGATAAAGATCAAGTGGAAGTTTAATATATTTTATGTTTGCGAATACATATATGTCAGAAAGTAGTTACTTAGAAAAGTTTATAAGTTATCACTTGTGATCTTATGAGTTAAAGATTAATTAATATTTTTCAAAAATAAAAATTGATACTAATATAATATTTGAGTTTCATTTTTACTTACTTTCGCAAGGCTTACTCCATCACTTCTTTGATCCTAACCAATAGAGATGGCCTATTTCTCTAACAACGTGTTGGTCAAAGTTGCACATTTGCAACCATGGATTAATCACTTAAATGTTTTATGTGTAGGGTACATAAAAATAAAAGATTTTAAAAAAGATACTATTAAGGTAATTAAATATCATATTCTCAAACAAAGAGTTTGAACAAGAAATTATACACTTTAATTTTAAAAATGAATTAATTAATATTTTCTATATCATGAAGATTATGTAATTTAATAGATATAGGTTATCATTTTTCTTCATATACGTGATTTTCAAGTTGTACTTGAGAGAATATAAATTTTTTGCAAATTTGAATTAATTCACATATGGTTTGTATTATAATTTGGTATAACATATGGTTGTTATTAATCACAATACATTACTAATTTATAATTACGAGAATTATATTATTTATGATATTTAAATTGAACACAAAAATTTGATTTTAAAAAAATATAATACTCATTTGGCCAATGCCTTTGTATTGTTATATAATTATATATTTCAGGAGAATCTATCTCAGACTTTAACTTAAAAAAATATAATCTCTTCTTAAAGACGGCTTGAGCCAACACTTATCAACAAAAGCATTGCTTAAAGTTTATATAAAAATCACTTATTAAAATAAAGCAATGCCTAAAGATGACTTGGGCAAAATAAAATTGTTTTGTAAAGTATATAAGACAACGCTTATTAGCATAAAGTATTGCCTAATGATGACTTAAGCCAACACTTTTATCAGAAAGCATTGTTTAATGATGCCTAATGTCAATGCATTTTTGATCTGACCTGATCAGAAGGGAATCACTAGACTGTCACACGTCTTAGACTTGCTACTTGTTCACCGGTGTTGAAGAGGAGAAGGGGGTGTACCTGCAAGACACTCCGATGTCAAAGTAAGGAATTAGACAGAGTGAAAGCAAATACAGAAAGTAGGTTGAGAAGAAAATACCTTACCCTCTTGCGAAATAGGGTATTTATAAAGAGACCCCAGCGCAGGGCCAACGATCATTTGAGTTGGGCTGGATGGTCAGGCCCAATCCAAGTGACTACTAGGGCTTACGTGGCGTAGTGAAGACCAGAACGTGGTCTTATCCCTAGTTCAACTGCTCAGTGAACTCCGGAGAGTGGGTTGACCTGCTCTTTCGGAGGTGGGCAATTGGTTGACGACGTGTCCCCGCGGAGGGGAGCACGTGTGAGGCGCACGTCTTTCTGCCCGAAGGGAGAAGCGTCTTGCTCGACGGAAGCCTCGTGCTCGACACAGATGAGGGGAACTCATTTGGTCCTTTCACCAAGTATAAGTGGGCTGGGCCTTCCCGGTCAAGCGGGGGCCCAGGCCAGAACAACTTTTATTAGAAAGGGTTGCCTAAAGAGGACTTACACCAACACTTTTAGCATAAAACATTGCCTAATGATGTCTTACGCTAGCACTTTTATAAAAAACATTACCTAATGATGTCTGACTCAATCACTTTTATATGAAAGGGCTTCTTAAAGTTCACTAAAGCCAGCACTTTTAACAGAAAACGATGTCGAAAGTGCACTTAAGCCAACTATTTGTTTGGTTCCCTTATTGTGAGAGCAATTGTCGCATTAATTTCTCCATCTCAATTTGTCCCTTCTTCATTGCCTCCATTTGGGTATTTATCGCCGCCCCACGTTTTGCCACCTCGCGTCTCGCCTCAGTTTGAACCAATTGTCACACTCTTTCTTCATTTGGGGTGTCATTTGTGGTGGACGTGACATTCCTTCCCCATCCGTAACTCTTTCAACTAATGTTCTATCGCCTTGTCAGTAGTTCCCGACCAAATATCTTGTACCAAAAACACACTTGGTCCTTTCCTCCCATTTACTAAACTCTAAATATAAATATTCACATGATCACCAATCGGATTTGAACCTATCGGAATTTACTGAGAATTTTGAACTAAAAACTCAACGAGCAACGTCTGATAGTCCTCTTACACATACAAGAGAAAATTTAAATTAAATATAGTTTAAATAATTTAGTTATATACAAGATTTAAATAAAATAAAATTATGAAATATAACCATGTGATTTTCATGGCACAAACAACATTAAATTAGTTGCCACATCAAAATCACTCCATAACTTTGCCATTAAATATTAATATAATTTAAACAATTTATTCATATACAAGAATTAATTTAAATAAAATAATACAATATAAACAACTTCGTTAATAAATTCCCCCGATTTTTTAGTAAGAGTCTTTGCAACCAACTCATTCATTCGTGGGTGTCTCTTCAAACCCTTAGACTAATTAATAAAATTTAATTTAATTAAAAATATATAATAAATCAAAATATAACTTAAAAAAGAAGTTATAATTACCATACGTCGAGCGTGTTCGGCGATACTAATGCTTTCAACTGCATTGAAGTAACCCCCCTTTTCAGATGCTCTCATTTTATTTGCATTTTCAAATCTTTTCTTAAAACCAGGTAAATCTCAATAGACAAGAAATTCATCAAAAACTTCCTTTCCTATCCAGTTAGGACGAACACTTTGCTCTTCCCAACCACGTCTAGCACGCCGTAGCATGTCAGAAATTCGTATTGTTGTTCTGCCCCCCCCCCCCCCCCTTTTTTTTTAATCCTAGCCTTGTAAATTACTTCCCACATACACTTTTTCTGCAATGTTGTATGATATTCAAATAAATTGTTAGATAACTATAATAACAAAAAGTAATTAGAATAACAATAACTTAAAGTAAATTGATTATAACTTAAATTAGTTAAACCAGACATCTTTTTCACTCTTGGAAAGTTCTTGAAATCTCTTCCAAAGTTTTTTATACATTTGCTGAATAACATAACTTATACATTTGGCAACAATTCGACTCGGTTCAAAGCTAAACAACAACAATTTGAATAAGTATTATTAAATCTAAAAAATGGCAACATGTTTACTTAAAATTAAAAATTTATAAATTAGAAACATATGATTTTCCACTGGGCCAAATATAGTATCTTACATCAATCGTCTCATACTCATTCGAATATGTAGCGCGATCCTGACCTTCATGATCGTTCTCATCCTGCTCCTCATGATCGGGTCCTCATCCTCCCTCTCATGATCCTCCTCACGCACATGTATGTGTGTGGTAGGTGAGGTGCGGGGTCTCCCATGATGTATGGATGGTGAGGGTATGTGTGTGGTAGATGAGGTGCGAGGTACCCCAAGATGCATGGATGGTAAAGGTATGTGTGTGATACGTGAGGTGCGGGGTCTCCCATGATGCACGAATGATGAGGGTATGTGTGTGGTAGGTGAGGTGCGGGGTCCCCCATGATGCATGAATGATGAGGGTATGTGTCTAGAATGTAGGATGCGGGATCCCACAAGATATGTGGATGGTGAGGGTATATGTAAGGGATGTGGGAAGCTAGATCCCCTATGATACATGAATGGTGAGGGTATGTGTGAGGGATGATGAGGGTATGAATGCATGAAGGGTACCTATGCAGTAGGTGAAGAGCTAGTCCCCTAGTCTATTGGTATGGAAAGCTAGACCCACCAGTCTAATGGAATGGAAATGTGGATCCCCCAGATGGGCTAATGAAAACTGGATTCCCAGATGGGAACATAGGATAGTCATGAGGGGAGAGTAATGCCATAAGAGGTTGGGAACTAGACATAGACATGGGGTCTACCTAACTTTGTGGGGGAGGACACATGGCCAACTGAGGTGCCTCACATACTATTAACCTTGGATGCTGATGTTGGGTCGTTTTACCCTTACACTTCTCAATTCGGAGTGGCATTTTTATCTATTTTGAGATAATACACATATAATAAATTAACACAACATATGCAACTAATTCATCAACATAATTAATAAATCAACAACATACATTTAAATCACCACACTATTTTCTACCAACAACATAGACGCATTAAGTGAAATTACATTATCATGCATTAAGTAAAATTACAAAAACAATATATTCAAACTCTTCACGCTCGTCATCCATATCATTCTCAACATCTGATCCAATATTGTCCTCAGATCCAAACTCTTCATGCTCTTCGTCCACGTTATTTTCTTCCAAAAATATAGATGCATCAACTTGATGAACCACAACAACTGTTTCACACAAACTTGTTATTTGTTCAACTTCCATTACATCATTAATTTAAGAAATTTCATCAACTTTGTAAGCAACATCTTCCACTAGTTTGTCAGTTTCAATATGACCCAATGGTTTTGTTTTGATTACGAAGGTAGCTCGCAAAAAACGTTTTGTTTAAAGTATATATCATAAGTCCGTTATCCAATCCACAACCTCTTCAGATCATTAATTAAAGGTTGTAAATACACATTAAATCCGACTTTTGGACTCAACAGTTCTAGAATGAGGCATGTCAAAAACATATATGGTTTTGTCATGCACATCTTAGGAGGGAGGTTGTAAGGGGTTACAATAAGTGCCCAATAAGAATATCCACATCCCAACGCTTGGACATATGGAGTAAAGCCATCAGATCATAATCCAAGCCTCACATTTCTAGGTTCTGCATAAAAATATGGATGTATCCGATCAAAGTGTTTCCATGCATCCCCATCAGATGGATGTCGCATAGTGCCAGAAATTATTTTCTTTGTATGATGCCATGTCATTTGACTTCATTATGCATTGAAGTGAACATTCTTTTTAACCATGGTATTATCGAAAGATAAAACATGGACTTCGCTGCTACATGATTTTGCTTACGGTTAATGGCTTTAGTGCGAGCTTTATATTTTGGACTTTTACAGAACTTACATTCCTCCAACATTCCATCATTAGTACCAAACTCAGTGTCATAAAAAAACATGAATCCACTAATGCAACACTCAATCTTTCTTACTTCTAAACCCAATTTTGACACCAACCTCTTTGCATTGTAAAAACTTGTAGGCAAGTTGTCTTTTGTAGGAGTCGCATCCAGCATAATTTTTGCGAAGAATTTCAAACATTGATCAAGAACATCTCAATTTGACTTGGCAGCCAATAATCTCACACACATTGATAATTTTGAGTCTAACGACCCTTCAAACAACGACATATTCATTTCATTCAACAGTTGATAAAATCTTTGCATTTCCTCATTCGACAACTCTTACCCATTAAAATATCCAAGTTCATCATAAGTCACATTCATCCCAAAAGCATCGCCAACCATCTAATCAACAAATTAATTTTTTTATCATATTCCTTATGTGATCACTACTTGAAGCATGCATATTAGTTGTCTCTGTTACGTTACTCGACAGTTCTTGTCCATTATATGTCCAAACCCAATAATTTTCAATGAAACCCCTTCTCTTCAAATGACGTTCTACTTTCTATGGGTGACTAATTATAGGTCAACATTCACATCTAAGACAAAGACATCTTACTCCTCCTTCGCTTTGACAACATTCTAGAGCAAATGCCCAAGTGATAAATCCTTTAACTCTTTCCTCAAAATTCAGTTTAAGTGCACGTCTTCCTAGATACAACCTATCGTACATCCAACTACGATAGTACCGAAAATATTTCATAATGTACATTTGTAAAATTATCTTAATATATAATATATATACTTACTTAATGTATTAACTAAAAATGAATTTCATACTATTTTGTTTTTAATAAACTTGTATAATATATTCTTTAAGATAGCATATTATTTTGTTTTTCTTTTAAATAAACATTTAATAAATATATATTATTTAATGTTTTTAATAAATAACTATTATATTCTATTTTTAAAAAAACATATATTAACACATATAACATATAATACACATTATAACTGTTCCGGACTGCCCCAATGGCTAGGCATGACCCAATCCACTTCTGCTCCTAGAACGGCCCAATTGCCTAAGTCCAACCTCTTTGGTGGAGAGTTTGCCTTTCCACCCCTCTAACAGGGGAGGCTGACCAATTTACCCTTAGTCACAACACCTCTCTCCGCCAGTCTCTGCCCGTCACGCACGGTTCCACCATCCAGAAACAACCAAGACGCTTGTGCCTGTTGTCGCTACTGCGAAAATCGGCGCCGGCTTGACAGGAGAGTCGCCACCGTGCGTTATTTATCCCTCAGAGCGGGAAAGGAAACGCTCGAAGTAAACCTCGCAAAGACGGGAAAAGGTATGGTCATCGCAACCAAAACCTGGATTCGGGAGTCGGTTACGCAAGGGGAAGGTATTAGCACCCCTCACGTCCATCGTACTCGATGGGATCCACGCTTGGTGTTTATAGGTAAAAGGGTGTATTATCTATCTACGCTAATGGCTGGTCTGAAAAGAAAATAAAAGGACAGGACTCGACAGAACATACGGTGTTCTGGGCCTACGTATTCCCTCGTGCAATGGGAAAGTCAGAGTCAACGTAGTTCGACCTCCTACGACTAAACGGGGGAAAGGTTGCTCGCCAGGACATCGCGTCCTGTGCCTACGTACTTCCATCTGATATGAAAGATCAGAGCAAACGTAGTTCGGCTAACTACGGGTAACCAGGGGCTCTCACACAGCAGTGAGAAAACAAAATGGTCTCTAAGGCTTGGGAACCCACAAATACGATCTGGTCTCAAATGCGCTCGGGCAAGAGAAAAGGATAACAATTAGTCGTTAGCGGGAAAGTCTCGATCGCACAGCCGCGAGAGAACAAAGGTTAGTCGTTAGTGTGCTCGCTAGGATATCGCATCCTATGCCTACATATCTTCGTCTGGAACGAAGAATCAGAGCAGCTGTAGTTCAGCTAACTACGGGTCAAGCTACTCAAAAGCTCCTACAGAAAGGAAAGGGAAACCCTAGAACTATACCTGGAAACAGGGGAATCTACTTACTGCTATCACACCTGGTTGACCATCCTAATGTCTATCATAACAACTCCGCAGCGGAGAAGTCAGAGCTCCTAAGGGATCATGGCAACAGGACTAAACTACACACAAGAAACTGCAACGCAAAGAAATGCTGAAAATATGCATGAATGCAACAACTAGACGAACAAGGCACAGAGGCAAGGGAGCTCAGCTCTACCAAATACCAACAAGCAAAGCCACGCAATAACAAACAAGCAGAAGGAGGACCACCTCAACTTCTCATGCACACAAAGTCTACTTCTAAGATGCACCTACTCAGAAACTATCTAGATGAACCTAGGTCTAATGCAACATAACATCAAACAATACAAGGAGACTAACCCTGAGCAGGGCCTCTAACAAACCTGAAACAAGCTTCTAATAACTCTCTAAACAAAACTCTATACAATACCCTAAGCAGGGATCTAAGCAACAACTCTAATCAAAACCCTAAGCAAGGATCTAAACAAACTCCTAGGCAAGAGGAATCAATCCCATTCTCCAAGCTTCAGAACAAGCTTACCAGAGAAAGGAAGCTAAGCAGACAAGCTCATAGTGCTTTCCTCAGGAAAGTACCAGGAGGTTACTACTCAGGAGTCATATCCTATGCGGCTCGACAACTGTGATCAGTTTATATCCCTCCTCAGGAGAAATTAAACTCACATGAAGGCTCCGGCGTCACTGGATATTTGGGAAAGAACCTATATGCACTAAGGGAACTAAGTGAACAGACTCATAGGACCTTCCTCAGGAAAGTACTAAGAGGCTGACACTTAGGAATCGTATCCTACGTGGCTCAACAACTGTGATCAGTTTACATCCCTCCTCAGGAGAGATTAAACTCACAAGTCGGCTCCAACATCACTGGACACTTAAGAAGTCCTAGACAAACTACTGGAACTAAGTGAATAGACCCCTAGGACCTTCCTCGGGAAAGTACTAGGAGACTTCCACTTAGGGATCGTATCCCATGTGGCTCAACAACAGGTGATCAGTTTATATTCCTCCTCAGGAGAAATTAAACTCACAAGTCGGCTCCGACATCATTGGATACTTACGAAAGAGGTGAGAAGGAAGGATGAAAGTCATTCATAGTGCCTTCCTCAGGAAAGTACCATAAACTCCCTTCAAACTTCAGGATCTCGAACCTCACAAACAGACAACAAGCTCCTAGACTAAGCCTCAATCTACTGCATCCTTGCAAGCCCCAGCAGGACCTCCATCAGCTCCCACCTTCAAGAAGAACCCACAGGCCAACAAACCACAGGAGACTATCTCTGAAGTTCACCCACAGTTGAACTTCACAGTCAGAAGTCATCAAAACTTCTCCTATTTTCAGGCTCAGACAAAACACAGCAGAACACCCTACAAAAATCTATCAAAAATCTAATGGGAGACCTACATGGCTCTAGGACAGCATACTGAAAAATCAGAACAAAATTCGATACCAGATGAAAGAACTAAAATCAGCAACACAGATATATCCACAGACCAATTTATTCAACATCAATAACAGTGAAAAATGCAATTAAAATGAAAATGCATGATTGAGCTAACATTTTTGCACTATAAAATTCTACACTGAATCACGAGTCTACAGAAAAAAGAACGGGATTATTTGACTAATTCTACTATTTTTTATGAATTTTCTAATGATATGCATGCATTGAAAATATTAAAAAACAAATCAATTAATTGAAAAATATGCAAAATATAACAAACAAAAAAATAAAATGTCACTTTTATTTATTTAATTTTCTTAACATTTTTCATGAAATGGTGGAAAAAGAATTATTAAAACAATTATTATTTACATTTTTTCTGTGAATTATTTGATATGAAAATATAAAAAGAAAATCAAAATCTAAAAGAAAACGACATGGGGGGTGCAAACAGCAAGAGTTTCAGGTTATTATTCACATTGGGCTCACAGGTGGGGGTGCCAACAGCAGTTGGGCGCAGGGCCCAGATTTGAAATCAAACAAATCAGAAAAAAAACCTATGGGGTGCAGCACTAGCAATTACCTAGTTGTTATCTCAATGGGCTTACGCCCAGGGGGTGCAGATAGCCATTTTGGGGCTTAAGGCCCATATCCAAATTCCCAGACCCACACGCCAGGGGGGGTGAAAGCAAATTGGGAGGTGTGGCTTCAGAAACACGTTTGGGCCTAAGCCCAACGTCAAACCCTAATCCAACATTCAGCTGAACAAAACCTATCATCATCCCCCCAAATACCCTGGTACTGTTCACTCTGGGAACCCTAGCCGCTTCTACCCGTTCTTCCTCCTCACTCTCTCTGCAACTCACTCAACCCAGCAAACCCTAACTCAAACCTAAATGCTAAACGAACCACGATGAAACCCTATATTCAACAGTCAACGGAAAAACGTGAACAAGAGTCGAAGAATGACACACCTGGATTTGGAACACGAATGACTCAGGGAGTTCTTGAGGCTTGTTGAAGAACTTGATAGCTTCACTTCGCACGTGGATCTTGACGAGGATCCTGATGAAGAAAGTAAAGAGCTCTTGGTGTAAAGATCTTTGAACGGATGAAGAAGATGCCTGGTGATCTTGAAGATCTATGACAATCTGGACCGAATCTGGAAAGGTCTATGAAGATCTGGAAAACGCAAGAACGTTTCAGTGAAGATCCGGACGAAGTTCCTTTGAAGATTGATGGTCACGAAGGTTGATGAATCTTGATTCATGACGATTTTGCTTGGATGCCTGGAAATCGTTGATGAACGCCATGAATGTTCTTGGAGATTTTCTGGAAAAAGACCTGAAGAAGATGAACGGATGAACAAATTGGTGGTTCCGGTGAATTTTCCGGCGACACCTTTGGAGGGAACGCGAACGAAGATTGGGCGGTATCCTCAGCGATTTTCCTGAAAAATCCGGCTTCCGATGAACTTCCGGTGAAATTGGCTTTCCGGCAACCGTTAGGAGTTGGTTGCGGTGGATCAGGCGGTGGTCACCGGCGATTGCATGTCGTCCGGTGAGGAGCTGGTAGTGGGATCCAGGTGTCAGTGCATGCAGCGAGGTAGCTCAATAGTGGGACGCGTGTGAGAGGGGAGTGAGGAGAGAGGGACGCGTGTGATGTGCTGGCGCAGAGAGAGTGAGATGAATTGGATGCGTGGCAAGACGAGGGGAGAGAGAGAAGAGCGCTGACAGGCTCTTATATAGCCACGTGTGCAATTCCTGGGCTTCTTCTGACTGGACCTTTTGACTGCACCTGGCCCACTTAGGCTAATGACTCAGACTAAGCACCATTAAAACGTGACTAAAAGTGTAAATAAGGGACAAATGGCCTGATTAGCATATGATTAACTACATGAAAATGATTAAAAATTGATGATGAATGATTAAAATTGAAACGAAAATGAATATGCTAATTAAACAAAAATGCTTGATGAGAAACAATTAAAAAGACTAATACCCTAAAAATCTGACTAAAACCTATAAAAAAACTATTAAAATCCATATTAACCTATATAAAAGCCAAATTTTATAAAACCTATAAAAATTCTAAAAGCAATTAAATCTACATCACAAATACTATTAAAATCTATATTAAAACTATATTAATTTCTATAATATTCTAAAAACATTTAACATCATTAAAATCTATTAAACTAAAAGTCTATATTCTATAATCTTCTATATTAAAAAAACTATTAAACTCTAAAAGATTATTAAAAAACCTATTAAAATTCTACATTAATCTATTAAAAGAGCTATTTAAATTCTATTAAAAAAATTCTACAAATGATTAAAATCTATTTAAAAAATCTATAAAATCCTAAAAAAGAGATTAAACTATAAAAATGTTCTATAACCTATTTAAATTCCAGAAAAAATTATAAAGCCTATTAAAAATTCCCAAAAGCCTATAAAAATTCACAAAAGCCTATAAAACCCTAAAAATGCAGATGAATGCACAAATGACTCCCGTAAAAGCGCACGAGACCAGATTGAATCGAACGGAGATCCCCGGGCATCAAAATATCCCCAAAATCACTGAAAAATCACCGAGGAGCGCACAATTTCCCGAAAATAAAACCCTGGTGATCTGGACTGGGTCTGCCGTATCTGATAGACAAAAATCAAGCTGTAAACTCTGATATCCCCTGCTTGTGCACAAAAATCATATATCTGAGCTGCGAATATGAATTTAAACCATGAGTCAGATAGGAAAATCAGTTGGTCAAATTTTAGGGTGCAACAGCTGCCCCTATTCAAGCGACTTGGACCTGAAGGGTTTGAAGAGCGCTCAGCCTTCAAACATTCAGAGGTACGAGACGGTTGAATACAGATAAAACCCGAAAATTTGCCAACCGCGAGCATATACTGCTAACTACTTGGAGAATAAAGTCCAGAAAAACTGAGTCCAGTCATTACGGCACCAAACTGATTGATCATCTGATAAAGAACTCCTGATTGAATACCCGTTGCTTGTGATACCCCATGTAACAAACCCTGATGGTTGCAACAACATACTTGATTCTTTCACATTGCCTACTGATAGGCAGGAAGAAATATACTCACATCGCCCAAAGATGGACGGGAAGACACCTTGATTGAATACTCACTTCGTCTAATGATAGACGGAAAGACAACATTAATCTCCATATTCGCATCGTCTAAGGGTAGACGGCATCATCCTGATTGATGAACAACTCATTATTCCCATCGTCTAAGGGTAGACGGTATCATCCTGATTGATGAACAACTCATTATTCCCACCGTCTAAGGGTAGACGGTATCATCCTGATTGATGAACAACTCATTATTCCCACCGTCTAAGGGTAGACGGTATCATCCTGATTGATGAACAACTCATTATTCCCACCGTCTAAGGGTAGACGGTATCATCCTGATTGATGAACAACTCATTATTCTCATCGTCTAAGGGTAGACGGTATCATCCTGATTGATGAACAACTCATTATTCTCATCGTCTAAGGGTAGACGGTATCATCCTGATTGATGAACAAATCATTATTATCATCGTCTAAGGGTAGACGGTATCATCCTGATTGATGAACAAATCATTATTATCATCGTCTAAGAGTAGACGGAAAGAAATAATTTCTGGATTCACGCTGTCTACTGACAGACGGGAGAAAACCTTAATCTCCATACTCACATCATCTAAGGATAGACGGAAAGACACCAGAATCTCCATACACACATCGTCTAAAGATAGACGGGAAGTCACCATAACGCAATTCAACACCATCCTTTGAATTTCAGAATCCTTCTGTCTACGGGAATTGATGGAGAAGTCAATATCCTTGAAGGGGCCACATCGTCAGTATGGACTAACGGGAAGAAAAACCACCTTTTAAAGAATCATGTCGTCAATAAGAATCGACAATCACGAAAACTGAACATTCTTCGAAGAGCTTCGACATCAATAGGGATTGATGGTCAGAAAAGTCTTTCTTGAACGTCATCTCATCCAATGAACAGAAAGAGAACCAACATTTAACATCATTTGAAAACCCCTCAACAACTAAGGATAGCTGGAGAAGACTCGCTGGGGAAACACCTCATCATATGTCTGATCTGGCAATAAGAAACCCGCTGAACAGTAGCTCGAAACTTCACATCGTCTGCTGACAGACGGAAAGGAAAGCCACTTGCTATAGAAACTTTGTCTTGAACTTTATTGAGAATCCATCAAAACTTCACATCGTCTACTGACAGACGGTAAGGAAAGCATATCCTGGGGAAACCCCTTCTTGAAACCTTACTGCGATCACCCGCAACTTCACATCGTCTATGGATAGACGGAAAGAAAACCACATTCGTACTCCCGACGTCTAATGATAGACGGAGAAATCCACTCATTGGGGGAACACATCGCCAATATGAATTGACGGGAAGAAAAGCTTGTCAACATCAGATGACTGACTGATCAAAGCATAATTGCTGCCTGATCTGATACAAATAACCTGCTGAACTGTCTGAATACTGCTGCTGAATAAATGTCCCTGAACTGGTCACAGAGTAATTCACGCGCCATATGAGGCTGACAGAAACCTGACTTATGCTTTGTATGCATATGCAAATGCTTTCATCGTAATGCTCCATTCTAGATGGAAATGCTACGCATTTTGAAAATGTCGTGCAGGTATGATGCAAATATGATGCATGCAATATGTTAGCAGGCTCGAGCTGCCGGAGAAGGCCGGGTACAGAAAATCACTTCAGCAAAATAAATGCTGAAGGCGAGGCCAACTTTGCTGGGGATAACCCGGATATCACTGAATCGTCCTAGCAAAATAAATGCTGGGAGAGTGAAATCAACCCTGCTGGGGCTACCGGGAACTTAACCGAACGCCTTGACGAAGTCATACCCTGCTGGGGAATATAACTCCGTTGTAAAATAGCAGACGTGCTGAGTATGATTAGACTCCTCTGGGAATAGCTCATCCATACCAATGACAAATTGGTCTCTGCTGGAGACAATGGAGGGAGTCCTCTTGCGCTCTGATGAAGCTCGGATCTGGAAATCGATGTGCCAACACGGATGGGCTTCACAGTAATCGCAAACTTGGATTTGAGCTCTTAAGCCATCTTACTGGGTCAGGTACACCTGACGCTGGAAAATATTCTTCCTGAATACTCAACCTTGAAGGGTCAAGGGATAATGATACAACTTCCCGCATTCATCTCGCTCTCGAAAATCGACTGCATCTGCTCGAATAACCCTGAATGGCCTTGCTGACACAGAGAACAACAATCCTTTCGCTTCTGATATGCCTCAGCCTACGGGACCTCTGTGGGGATAGTCCTTGAAAGGAAATCTGCAAATCTGAGCCCTGATGGTCTGATATAACGTGCCTCAGCGTTCTGAACTTCTGAGATATACTTCACCTTGAATGCTTCTCGCGCAACCTTTGCGTGCTTAAGATGATCTGCCCCTGACTGCAACCCCTTGATTATCGGATTCAGAGTAGCACCTCCTGACTGCGGCGTATTCACCAAATCTCAACTTGATTGCCCCAAAATAACTGACTTCGAAAGGCTGACCTGACTGGGAATCACAATAAAGCTTGCCCCTGCTCTCGGAACATTCGGGCGCTCCACATTCTATCTTGACCATACTTTCCATTGTAGGAAGCTGTTCTGCTGTCAAGCGCTTACTCGCAAGTAAAACAAGTTGTTCTGCATAAATGATGTATTAATGCAACACATATGACAGCTTTGACATCCAATCTGTTCACTGGGAAAAGGAAAAACAGTTTATGGCATATAATGCACAAAACATTTATCAACATCAGTACCAACATGGTAAGAGGAACCTTTTAAGGAGTCAGAATCGACGCGACCTTTACCGGAGTATGCTTTCGAAACAACCTGCTTCAATTAGGACTTTTGAAGGTTGTAATGTGGTCAGGTTCATGGTTTTGAAAGAAAGGATAAAGGCTCAAAGTTTACTTTAACCCACCCATTCTCCTTGATGTTCTCCGATCCTATGTTCAGCTAATTCGACCTTAGCGCTCACCTCTCAGAGGCTGAAAGATAAGAATGATAGTTCGAGAAACTTTTGGATTTTGGAGTGACAGTCACTCACTTTTCGTCTTTGACATTTGTGGTCACACGACTTGTATTTCCATCGAGGATTTTTCTTTTGATCCTTTTCGTCTTTTCTTTTCATATCCCTAACTTTTGCCTGGACTGACTCCTTTTGAGTTTCTTTTGATTTTTTTAAGTCCAGCGGGATGCCCTCATTTTTGCCTAAGTCATTTATTTTGAATTTTTCTTGACTTAGCGGGCTTTTGATTCTTTTTCATTCTTCTTTTTTCGAACAAGTCGTGTGACATTGGTTGTCTGACTCTTTGGGAATGATGTGGCTGTCCCACTCTTGATTGAACCACTGTGGTCTTTTAGGTACGACCTCTAGGGGTGTGATTGATCCTCGAACGGACACTCCTTTTGCAATTTGGACGCTCGGTCAAATTAGCTAACACCTACCCTGCCCCAGGTTAAGATTGAGGGTTTTTCGTTCACAGAAAGAAACTCCTACTACAAGGCTCAAAGGGGTTGACAAGGGATTATCTTCCTTATATCTCCGGTGTTTAGGGATTCGAAACAATGCCTGTACATCATCAGCAGGTTTTATTTCAAAAGCATACAATATCGGAATTTGCATGTCGGTCATTTTCGTCATCCTCCCCAAATTCTACTTAACCAAGTGGTGGATATTTGCAAAACAGTTAGTGAACACGAATGGATTCAATCAAAACATGCACATTTATTTCATTATCATCGATTTGAATGAAAACAACCAAGTTTTACAAACAAGTTTACAAATTCAAACAGGAAAGCAATTACAAATGCAAAGAAATGACAAGCTAAAACAAAGAAAATATGCTAGCTCCCGAGAACTGGGCTTTTGCATCTACCCTGCTGCTGAACCAGCTATCTTTATTAGAGGCAATCTGATGCTGTCTTGATCTGCTTTCAATGACTCAACCAAACTATAGAGCTCTTACTCCTTCATTCAGATGATGTGGGGACCTCTCGGCCCGAAGCTGATTGCTGCACTATCAAGCAGATCCTGCACTTTGTGCTTAAATGCTTTACAGTTCTCAACTGTATGGCCAGGTGCCCCGGTATGGAACTCACAAGTAGCATTGGCATCATACCCTGGTGGTGGTGCCCCCGTTAAGGGAGCCATTGTCCTCTTGTGAACCAATTGGAGCTGAAGCAATGTCTGCAGAAGCTGTGCGTACGGTATAGGAGGAGTTTCCAAATGACGGCTTGCCAAAGGACCTTGATTCTGACCTCTCTTATACCCCCGATTATTCTGTTGCTGAGGCTGCTGCTGCCGGTATCGGGTTGACCCTTGAGCACCATTCGTATCAAATGCAACATCGGCTTCTTGATCTTCGATGTATTGATTAACACTCTCCTTATGCTTAGCCATTTGCTTTCTCAGATCTGCCCCAGGAATAGGCAACAATTGTGGGCCTGGAGATTCTGACACCATGGAGTCCAGGATACGCTTCTGACCCACTACAGCTTTGGAAACATCTGTCATCTTAGCATCGACTGAGACAGGAGCAATATGCACAGCTACGCCGCCCGGCGTGAATTCAATATCGTGCGAGTCAATCAGGTCTTGAACGTTGTGTTTGAAAGCATGACATCCCTCGATGTCGTGTCCGAATGCCCCGGAATGAAAATCACATTGCTTATTGGCATCGTATCCCTGAGGAAACGCTTTTGTTGGCGGCGACAACGTTCTTTTCTCCACCAGATTAAACCTCAGTAAGATCTGCAAGAGCTCAGCATATGCCATAGGTGGTGCCTCAAACATTCTCTTTGGCTTCCCTTCCTGGATCCTCTGTTGAGCCGGATGCATCTTCTGTTGCTGCTGCTCAGGGTCCACGTGCACAGGTGGCGCGAGCTTCTTCATTGCGGCTTCGAATAGCTGATCGTCTTCTTTCCTAAGCACATTCTTGACTACCTCCATGATCAAGCTCATTTGGGTCTTCAGCTGACTGTTCTCCTCTTTGAGAATCTTCTGCTCTGAACGCATCTCTTGCATGTCTTTCATCATCTGCCCCAGCTGGCTTTGGACTTCGCTCAATTCAAATTGATTCTGTTCCATGTCTCTGAAGGAATTCCTGCAACAAACTGGATGATGAAGAAATAAGACCCACGGTTCTGATATACCTGTTAAATGATAATGCAGCGCAGAAAGCAAACACATATTCACAACGAGATAAAGAGAAACTCAAGCTATAAGCAAACAGACGAACATCTCCCATACATGTACAACCAACAAAATCAGCAGGTAAGCACAAATGAGTACGAATATAAGGACCCCAGCCAACAATCCTGGTGGTGATCGACAAATACTGATGTACAAAAGCTAAACGGGTTAAGCAGAGAAAACAGATGCGGCATCCGACGCGAAAACCTCTAGAAACTTCTCCCATACAACCGAACTTTCTGATTGGCAATCTTCAGAGCACACACTTCCTGTGGAGTCTTCCATGACATTAACTGACGAACCCGCACAACTGGAAGACGGAAAATCATTAATCTGAACACAACCCTGAGAAGTGATGCAGATACGGCTGGCGTCTAACAGATCTTGAATCTGGCTTCTAAGCACCTTACAATCATTTGTTGAATGCCCCTGTGCCCCAACATGGTACTCACAGCGGGCGCTGGCGTCAAAACCTGGAGGATACGGTGGAATCACCGGCTTAGTCTCTTTTGGTACTATCAATCCACTTCTGACCAAATCTGGCAACAACTGGCTGTACGACACTGGTAGCTGAGTAAACTGCCTTTCAGGTTTCCTTGGTCTTCGTGGAGCATGCTGACGCGATCGGCGATAGGATGATCGTTGACTTGAAGTATCTGAAAACTGATCCTGAGATGCTAGAGATTCTGAGGTGGCATCATCTCCTTCCCACTCTTCTTGAGAACTGACAACTGACTCAATCTTATTAACTGGGACGTAAGGAACACTTCGAAACTTTCCACTCCTGAGTCCTCGCTCAACAATCTCTCCCAGCCTCATCAGGCCCACAAAGCTTGTGCAGCTGAACAATTTGTCAAAATAATGGCTTTTCAGGGTACCCAAGAAGATGTCAACCAGTTCCCTTTCCGGAAGCGGTGGTTGAACACTAGCAGACAATTCTTTCCATCTTCGCAAATACGCTCTGAATGATTCATTCTCTGCCTGAGACAATTCTTGCAGATCTACGAGACTAGGAGTCAAATCCAAGTTGTAATCGTACTGCTTCATGAAAGCTCTGGCTAAATCCACCCATGATCGAATCTGATTACTCTCTAATTGCATATACCATCTCAGGGATGCCCCAGTCAGGCTATACTGGAAGCAATGGATCATTAATTTGTCATTTCGCACAAACGAAGTCATCCTTCGGCAGAACATCATCAAATGCAACTTCGGACAGCTATCTCCCGTGTATTTCTCAAATTCCGGCATTTTGAACTTGTGCGGTGACACGAGGTCAGGGACCAAGCACATGGCTACAGCATCCAGGTTAACGGCATCTTTCGCTTCCAAGGCTTTCATTTGCTCTTCCAACACTCGGAGTCTTCTACCATAGTCAAGAGCTCTTGGATCTACTAACCCGGTCACTGGAATATCTCTCCGGTAATTCATCGCAGGGAAAGCAACACATTGATTGTTAACAGGAGGATAAAGTTCATTTCGGGCAATAAACTGCTCATGTTGATCTCGGTTCTCAACAGTTGGCTGCACAACTTGGTCTGCAGTTAGATTGTTCGCCTGCGGGAAGTCCTCCATGAAATCATACCGATGGTTGGACGCCACAGCAAACCCTGCCTGGGTGTCAGGAAACTGGAAATTGCCTTCAGACATAGCCACCAATTACCGGTAACTGATTACACTGCTTGATTCTGCTCAAATCTGCTTCGGCCCCTTGGTCGTCTCCACTCTTGCCTCAAACAATTCCCCGAGAATCACTTTCTGGTGAAAACAAAGGTTGGATAAGTGCTCTGACCTGCTAGAGAAATGCTATGCAGTATGATTTATGCAAACAGAAATACAAAAATGCTAACGTGCATGTGTGCATTGGAGATATTTTCCCTCCAATTCCAGTGTCAGTGGTAGCAAGACGAGATAAACCATAGAGACAATATTTGGAAAAACCCTTATATATTGATTAGAATAACTGTCTTGTCAAGAGTTACATAACTATGCTCCATACAGCTGATATGATAGGGAGGATCCCAGCCAACATGCCTGGTGGTGATCTCAACATACAGAATACAAGAGAAAAATCAAATACGGGTACGGTTGCGGAAGTCCTCGACCATCTTCTTTGTCTCTGCATGATCTGGTTGATAAATCAAACCTTCTATCAGTCGATCCCTCTTCCTGACCGTCCCCTGGATGTCTCTGACAAAGTCTTCCCAAGCTTTATCATTAGCACCATCCCCAGGTTTGGGTCTCTTGGCATCTGCTCTATGCTGGAAATCTTCCAAGTTCTTCATGGCATCTATCAACTTGCGCTCGGCCTCGTATCGGCGACAGGCTTCTTCTTCAAGCTCTTCGTTCTTCACTTTGACCTGTTCTTCTAACTGAGCAATCTGTGTCTTCAGCTCTCCTTCTCGCTCCTTGCGCTTGGTCATAGTGCGATCCCAGTGTTCTCTGAACTTGGCTAGCTTTGTGTAGGCCCTTTCTAGCTCTTGCTTCTTGGTGGCCAATACACTACTAACGGAGTCTACATCTAACTCCAAACGCTTCTTGGTTTCAGTCAATCCCAATAGCGTAGTCTTCAGATGTTTCAGAGTTTCAGCCTGTTGCTTAGAAATATATCCTGTTTCAATATTTTCATGCCGAAGCTGGGCATTCTCCTGCTCTAAAGCCTCTTTAGCCCTGGCTAGCTCTTCTTTCTCCGCCATCAACTGCTTGTAAACCTGAATGTCCACAGTGGTAGGTTCTTCTGCCGGAGGAGGATGCAATGGCTGAACCGCTGGATACGGCATAAGGAACTTCACAGCTCGCTCACGAATCCATTCTATATATGAGCTAGGACCTCGAGTATCCCCTCTGCTACCTGAAAGCTTCCCTCTCTTGTGTAAGTTTTTCCAGGCTTTCTCAAGTTTGGTCAGCATCTCTTTCCCTATTGCCCCAGTGAGGTACAGAGATTCCTGTATCTCCTCGGGCTTTGGCGCTCCTTGAGGTATGTACCCAAATTGCTTGATCAATAAAGAAGGGTTATAGTTGACACAACCTTTCCTTCCTATTAACGGAACATTCGGGAATCCTTCGCCTTTGAGTATGACTTCAGCTCCAAATACCTCTTTGTTGGTCCATACCACGTTCTCAGCAGTCAATCCCATTAAGCGCTCGGGCCATCCTAGAGAATTGATAGACGTGACAAACGGGCCTGACTTAGGCAAATGACTGGTGAACCACCTGCATAGGAGAGGTACACAACAAGACACATTCCTTCCTCGTCGCTTTTCATTCTGATAATGAGTTGAATGGTGGATATCCCCCAGCAAAGTAGGAACTGGGTTTCCCGCAGCCAAAATATAGAAGGCATCTGAATCAACAAAATCAGGAATGTTCGGGAATAACACGATGCCATACACACATACAGCAAGGATGACGTCAAAAACATCCCATCTACCCTTCTGGGCATACTCTCGAGCCTTCTCCACTAAGACATCCAACGGAAATCCCCATACGTCTCCTCTTCTGATCATCTTCCCAGACAACTCAGACTCTTTCAAACACAGGATGGCAGAAAGCTCAGCCAGCTTAGGCTCAGCGTCCGGACGATAAAAAGGCATCTGATCACGGATCGGTATATCCAGAAGTGCAGAGTACTCCTCCAGGGTAGGAGCCAAAACAAAGTCGGGAAATACAAAACACCTGAGCTCCGCGTCGTAAAACTGTAACAAAGTATAGATGCCGCTGGTCTCGTAGGCAGATGGCTGATAAACGTAGGTCAGAATCCTCCCATATCTCTTTCTGAAGTCACCCATTCCTCTCTTCTTGGCAATAGCAATCAACTCTAACAATAGACTGATATTCGGCGACGGGAACTTATAGGGCAATACTCTCTTCAGGTTATCCATGTCTTGCTAGGAACAAACACCAGAACTGGAAGGGAAAATATGTACCTGCAATACACACACGTTAGTTGAATGCAGATGATAATGCGATGATGCAATATGATAAATAATGCAATCTGCGAACATAGGGGCTATGCTGTAGCCTGAAGAGGAATATTTCTGTGATCAAGAACAGAAAACCATCACGGTCACCAGAACCTCATGCCACTAACTATCATCTGATACTCAAAATATCAATCCCCTGGTAAGAAAACCATCTGAACCTCTGTATCTGACGAAAATACCATCTGATAATAGCCTCAACCTCAGATAAGAAACCCATCTGACCCAGACAACACACCTGGAGATGAATCAAGAATACCATCTGATAAAGATACTGAATCATGGTTTCTGAAGGCCAGTTTTCCTGCAATAACCCAGTCCCTCTCACAGGTAGGATAAACCTAATCCACGGACAAAGGTACGGCATCCTATGCGGTTATCAGCGTCACAGACTTTCATGAGTGACGATACGATTCCCAGAAGGAGTGGCATCATCAAATCATGAAGAGGCCTCACTTAGCTGACTTCCAAATGATCGGTCCCCAGAGTCGACAACCCTTACGTCTGGACTCCTCTCAGATCCTCAGGACCGGAAAGGAGCGCCTCTGCAAGAATCTCGTCTGAGCGCAGATTTTCGTAGGGAACTGTGCCTGCTCAGCAGACAGGTTCGTCTACTACTTCTCCACAACTATATCTAGGTGTGTACTCAAGCCCAGGTCCGGCTTTTCACTCACAGTAACCTCCCTTGCCCACAGCAATAATCACAATAATATAATGCTGGAAAATAAATGCGGAAAGGTAAAGGTACAGAAGAGTAAAGTGCGAAAAAGTAAAATACAATATGCACAACACCCAACGAATAAACATCCAAGCGCTAGGATTGACTCGCGTAGGGGATGGGAAACGGTCCCAGCATAAGGGATGGGAAAAGTCCCTAGATGCTATAAGTCCCCAGCAGAGTCGCCAGCTGTCGCTACTGCGAAAATCGGCGCCGGCTTGACAGGAGAGTCGCCACCGTGCGTTATTTATCCCTCAGAGCGGGAAAGGAAACGCTCGAAGTAAACCTCGCAAAGACGGGAAAAGGTATGGTCATCGCAACCAAAACCTGGATTCGGGAGTCGGTTACGCAAGGGGAAGGTATTAGCACCCCTCACGTCCATCGTACTCGATGGGATCCACGCTTGGTGTTTATAGGTAAAAGGGTGTATTATCTATCTACGCTAATGGCTGGTCTGAAAAGAAAATAAAAGGACAGGACTCGACAGAACATACGGTGTTCTGGGCCTACGTATTCCCTCGTGCAATGGGAAAGTCAGAGTCAACGTAGTTCGACCTCCTACGACTAAACGGGGGAAAGGTTGCTCGCCAGGACATCGCGTCCTGTGCCTACGTACTTCCATCTGATATGAAAGATCAGAGCAAACGTAGTTCGGCTAACTACGGGTAACCAGGGGCTCTCACACAGCAGTGAGAAAACAAAATGGTCTCTAAGGCTTGGGAACCCACAAATACGATCTGGTCTCAAATGCGCTCGGGCAAGAGAAAAGGATAACAATTAGTCGTTAGCGGGAAAGTCTCGATCGCACAGCCGCGAGAGAACAAAGGTTAGTCGTTAGTGTGCTCGCTAGGATATCGCATCCTATGCCTACATATCTTCGTCTGGAACGAAGAATCAGAGCAGCTGTAGTTCAGCTAACTACGGGTCAAGCTACTCAAAAGCTCCTACAGAAAGGAAAGGGAAACCCTAGAACTATACCTGGAAACAGGGGAATCTACTTACTGCTATCACACCTGGTTGACCATCCTAATGTCTATCATAACAACTCCGCAGCGGAGAAGTCAGAGCTCCTAAGGGATCATGGCAACAGGACTAAACTACACACAAGAAACTGCAACGCAAAGAAATGCTGAAAATATGCATGAATGCAACAACTAGACGAACAAGGCACAGAGGCAAGGGAGCTCAGCTCTACCAAATACCAACAAGCAAAGCCACGCAATAACAAACAAGCAGAAGGAGGACCACCTCAACTTCTCATGCACACAAAGTCTACTTCTAAGATGCACCTACTCAGAAACTATCTAGATGAACCTAGGTCTAATGCAACATAACATCAAACAATACAAGGAGACTAACCCTGAGCAGGGCCTCTAACAAACCTGAAACAAGCTTCTAATAACTCTCTAAACAAAACTCTATACAATACCCTAAGCAGGGATCTAAGCAACAACTCTAATCAAAACCCTAAGCAAGGATCTAAACAAACTCCTAGGCAAGAGGAATCAATCCCATTCTCCAAGCTTCAGAACAAGCTTACCAGAGAAAGGAAGCTAAGCAGACAAGCTCATAGTGCTTTCCTCAGGAAAGTACCAGGAGGTTACTACTCAGGAGTCATATCCTATGCGGCTCGACAACTGTGATCAGTTTATATCCCTCCTCAGGAGAAATTAAACTCACATGAAGGCTCCGGCGTCACTGGATATTTGGGAAAGAACCTATATGCACTAAGGGAACTAAGTGAACAGACTCATAGGACCTTCCTCAGGAAAGTACTAAGAGGCTGACACTTAGGAATCGTATCCTACGTGGCTCAACAACTGTGATCAGTTTACATCCCTCCTCAGGAGAGATTAAACTCACAAGTCGGCTCCAACATCACTGGACACTTAAGAAGTCCTAGACAAACTACTGGAACTAAGTGAATAGACCCCTAGGACCTTCCTCGGGAAAGTACTAGGAGACTTCCACTTAGGGATCGTATCCCATGTGGCTCAACAACAGGTGATCAGTTTATATTCCTCCTCAGGAGAAATTAAACTCACAAGTCGGCTCCGACATCATTGGATACTTACGAAAGAGGTGAGAAGGAAGGATGAAAGTCATTCATAGTGCCTTCCTCAGGAAAGTACCATAAACTCCCTTCAAACTTCAGGATCTCGAACCTCACAAACAGACAACAAGCTCCTAGACTAAGCCTCAATCTACTGCATCCTTGCAAGCCCCAGCAGGACCTCCATCAGCTCCCACCTTCAAGAAGAACCCACAGGCCAACAAACCACAGGAGACTATCTCTGAAGTTCACCCACAGTTGAACTTCACAGTCAGAAGTCATCAAAACTTCTCCTATTTTCAGGCTCAGACAAAACACAGCAGAACACCCTACAAAAATCTATCAAAAATCTAATGGGAGACCTACATGGCTCTAGGACAGCATACTGAAAAATCAGAACAAAATTCGATACCAGATGAAAGAACTAAAATCAGCAACACAGATATATCCACAGACCAATTTATTCAACATCAATAACAGTGAAAAATGCAATTAAAATGAAAATGCATGATTGAGCTAACATTTTTGCACTATAAAATTCTACACTGAATCACGAGTCTACAGAAAAAAGAACGGGATTATTTGACTAATTCTACTATTTTTTATGAATTTTCTAATGATATGCATGCATTGAAAATATTAAAAAACAAATCAATTAATTGAAAAATATGCAAAATATAACAAACAAAAAAATAAAATGTCACTTTTATTTATTTAATTTTCTTAACATTTTTCATGAAATGGTGGAAAAAGAATTATTAAAACAATTATTATTTACATTTTTTCTGTGAATTATTTGATATGAAAATATAAAAAGAAAATCAAAATCTAAAAGAAAACGACATGGGGGGTGCAAACAGCAAGAGTTTCAGGTTATTATTCACATTGGGCTCACAGGTGGGGGTGCCAACAGCAGTTGGGCGCAGGGCCCAGATTTGAAATCAAACAAATCAGAAAAAAAACCTATGGGGTGCAGCACTAGCAATTACCTAGTTGTTATCTCAATGGGCTTACGCCCAGGGGGTGCAGATAGCCATTTTGGGGCTTAAGGCCCATATCCAAATTCCCAGACCCACACGCCAGGGGGGGTGAAAGCAAATTGGGAGGTGTGGCTTCAGAAACACGTTTGGGCCTAAGCCCAACGTCAAACCCTAATCCAACATTCAGCTGAACAAAACCTATCATCATCCCCCCAAATACCCTGGTACTGTTCACTCTGGGAACCCTAGCCGCTTCTACCCGTTCTTCCTCCTCACTCTCTCTGCAACTCACTCAACCCAGCAAACCCTAACTCAAACCTAAATGCTAAACGAACCACGATGAAACCCTATATTCAACAGTCAACGGAAAAACGTGAACAAGAGTCGAAGAATGACACACCTGGATTTGGAACACGAATGACTCAGGGAGTTCTTGAGGCTTGTTGAAGAACTTGATAGCTTCACTTCGCACGTGGATCTTGACGAGGATCCTGATGAAGAAAGTAAAGAGCTCTTGGTGTAAAGATCTTTGAACGGATGAAGAAGATGCCTGGTGATCTTGAAGATCTATGACAATCTGGACCGAATCTGGAAAGGTCTATGAAGATCTGGAAAACGCAAGAACGTTTCAGTGAAGATCCGGACGAAGTTCCTTTGAAGATTGATGGTCACGAAGGTTGATGAATCTTGATTCATGACGATTTTGCTTGGATGCCTGGAAATCGTTGATGAACGCCATGAATGTTCTTGGAGATTTTCTGGAAAAAGACCTGAAGAAGATGAACGGATGAACAAATTGGTGGTTCCGGTGAATTTTCCGGCGACACCTTTGGAGGGAACGCGAACGAAGATTGGGCGGTATCCTCAGCGATTTTCCTGAAAAATCCGGCTTCCGATGAACTTCCGGTGAAATTGGCTTTCCGGCAACCGTTAGGAGTTGGTTGCGGTGGATCAGGCGGTGGTCACCGGCGATTGCATGTCGTCCGGTGAGGAGCTGGTAGTGGGATCCAGGTGTCAGTGCATGCAGCGAGGTAGCTCAATAGTGGGACGCGTGTGAGAGGGGAGTGAGGAGAGAGGGACGCGTGTGATGTGCTGGCGCAGAGAGAGTGAGATGAATTGGATGCGTGGCAAGACGAGGGGAGAGAGAGAAGAGCGCTGACAGGCTCTTATATAGCCACGTGTGCAATTCCTGGGCTTCTTCTGACTGGACCTTTTGACTGGCACCTGGCCCACTTAGGCTAATGACTCAGACTAAGCACCATTAAAACGTGACTAAAAGTGTAAATAAGGGACAAATGGCCTGATTAGCATATGATTAACTACATGAAAATGATTAAAAATTGATGATGAATGATTAAAATTGAAACGAAAATGAATATGCTAATTAAACAAAAATGCTTGATGAGAAACAATTAAAAAGACTAATACCCTAAAAATCTGACTAAAACCTATAAAAAAACTATTAAAATCCATATTAACCTATATAAAAGCCAAATTTTATAAAACCTATAAAAAATTCTAAAAGCAATTAAATCTACATCACAAATACTATTAAAATCTATATTAAAACTATATTAATTTCTATAATATTCTAAAAACATTTAACATCATTAAAATCTATTAAACTAAAAGTCTATATTCTATAATCTTCTATATTAAAAAAACTATTAAACTCTAAAAGATTATTAAAAAACCTATTAAAATTCTACATTAATCTATTAAAAGAGCTATTTAAATTCTATTATAAAAATTCTACAAATGATTAAAATCTATTTAAAAAATCTATAAAATCCTAAAAAAGAGATTAAACTATAAAAATGTTCTATAACCTATTTAAATTCAGAAAAAATTATAAAGCCTATTAAAAATTCCCAAAAGCCTATAAAAATTCACAAAAGCCTATAAAACCCTAAAATGCAGATGAATGCACAAATGACTCCCGTAAAAGCGCACGAGACCAGATTGAATCGAACGGAGATCCCCGGGCATCAAAATATCCCCAAATCACTGAAAAATCACCGAGGAGCGCACAATTTCCCGAAAATAAAACCCTGGTGATCTGGACTGGGTCTGCCGTATCTGATAGACAAAATCAAGCTGTAAACTCTGATATCCCCTGCTTGTGCACAAAAATCATATATCTGAGCTGCGAATATGAATTTAAACCATGAGTCAGATAGGAAAATCAGTTGGTCAAATTTTAGGGTGCAGCACCTGTAACTATACCTCTGCCCGTCCCAACGACTATTTATGGGCATGTCTTCCCGTCCCAATGGCTAGTTCTGGTAGTTACCTATTCTTCGGAAAATGGTTATCTCGCCCCGAAAATAAAGACCAATGACCAAGCATTGGGGCACTATAAAAACCCTCTCACTTGAGAGGGCCAGGTATCCAATATTCACCCTAAAACACACATATTTTGTACATGCTCTGTCTCTTGCTAGTTTTCTGACTTTAGCATCAGAGTGTCTTGCAGGTACACCACCTCCTCCTCTTTCATACCCAGCATCATAGACGCTTGTCTTTGGCCCACCTCAAATTCTGATCAACCGATAAGATCAGTGGCGCCGTATGTGGGAATCTTGTTATCTCCGTCTTTTCTCTCCTTGTAGAACACAAGACCAAAACAACTCTTCAAATTTCTGATCATGGCCGCCTGTGACAATAATCATGATGCTCATAACTCTTCTTTTTCCCCGTAGCAAGACTGATGTTGATGAGGCCACCAACTCTCCTGGCGGCGACGTCCTCCGACAAAGGGACGAGGCCACTGCTTCCCCGTCCACTACTCATACAAATCACATCGAGGTTCTTTTGTCCCACAACAACTATCAGTTCTAGTTCCGCCCAACGCCAACCCGGCCATGGAGGCCCTCCTCGAGGTTCTCAATAAAACCAACCTCCTAATCCTCAACAAGAACACGAGGATTTGAGCATTGGAAGAGTCCAGTCATCCTAGATCCTCTCTGCCGAGGAAAGAACGTCAACTACGACCCCCTCCCCGATGCGAGAGGAACGCCAAACACCTCCAAAGCCAGAGACCCTGACCATCCGCAAACGCAACCAGATTTCTCCCTAGAACCAGCATTCCTCAGAATCCAAGAGGACCAAAAGAGGCCACCAGGAAAATCCCAATGTTAGCCTCCGCCCAGATCCAAGGACCGAGCACGAACCCCGTCTCCCCAACGAGACTGCCATCCTGCCTACAGACGGTACGCCCGTTCCCCGTCTTGGACCAGCAGCAGCAGCAACAACGAGCCTCGCGGCCCATTTTTTCTAGGAGATCATGGCCATGCACCTTCCAAAAGTACTAGAGAAACCTCCCTCTCTAGGCACATACGAGGGAACAACTGACCCCGACGTACACATCGAAAACATCGATGTGCTGCTTGACTATCGTGGCGTCTGGGGCGCCAATAAGTACATGTTATTCCCAACCATACTCAAGAAGGGGGCAATGACCTGGTACAAAGGGATTCCTGACGACTCCATCACCTCATGGAGAAACTGGGGGAGACTCTTCTCTAGACACTTTACGGCCTCTCGCCGTCATCCGAAGACCGAAGCCTTATTTGAGGCCATCATTCAAGAGAGGGATGAACCCCTGCGAGCCTACATTGAAAGATTCAACAAGGAGGCCGTCTAGGTTTCTACCACCGATGACATGAAAAAGTTCCTGCTCGAACGCGGGCTCCGTCCCCGCATCGAATTCGCTAAAGCTGTTGGCATCCGGCTCCGACAACGCTAGAAGCCTTCCTCCTCAAGGCCCAAGCGTACATTCAGTACGAGGAAAAAGAGGCTACCAGCTCTGCCCATAATTCCAGTCACAGGGAAAACGCTCATCCATCCATGTTCGACGAGCCCTTGATATCCCTTCGAGGAGATAAAAGACGAGAAGACCGTCCCCGCGATCCCTGGGACAATAAGGGACCCTCTGGCCGGTTCCATGAATACACTCCCCTAACTATTTCAAGGGAAAATATCCTCACTGAGTGCGCCAACTCAGAATTTTGGCAGGCAGGAATCCGGTTCCTAAAGCAGATATCGCCCAAACCCAACACTGATAGATCTAAATATTGCTGATTTTACAAGAGTCATGGCCATACGACTGAAGACTGCATCCACCTGAAGGATGCCATCAAATACTCATCAGGGACGAACATCTAAAGGAGTTCTCCGAACGAAGGAAGTTCCTTGGCCAGACGCCCAGGAGTCCCAGAAGGTTTAAGAAGAAGTGTCTTCCCCCGAGGAAGCCAACCTCCAGGTCGCCATGAGCGTCTCACGGCCTGAATATTTCTGCATCCCCGAGGAGCTCAACGCCCTCCTTATTTTTCCGTGCACAGCCCTTGGGAGACGCTTCCTTCTGCCATGGTCATCTTTACTGGAAGTTTTAACAAAGTGACAGTAGGGTCCGTCAAGAGGAAATTTGAGCACCTCATCAACAACAATTCAAATCGAAACTCCACCCTCGACAGAGTCTAGGGTGAGTTTGTCCCATCTACTTTTACCGTGAGGAGATTCTCGGCGGAGCCCTCAACGCCAGCATCCCTCTACTCGTAAGGGCTTAGATGGAAAATTTTGGCATTTGGCAAATCCTCGTCGACCAAGGAAGCTCCATTGATATTATGTACTCCCAACTGTGTCTCCACGCTCCAGCTGGACGAGTCACATTTGACTCCTTACATGGGCTCTGACCTACAAGGTTTTAATGGATCTATGATGAAGCCATGGGGTTATGTTGAGTTGATCGTAACTTTCAGATCCGTTGAAACGGCCAGATCAATCAAGGTACAATTCCTGGTTATAGATTGTCCGTCCCTATACCAGTACATCTTCGGACGACCAACTCTGGTCGAGTTGGTGTCCTTACCTTCAATGGTACACTTGAAGATGAAATATTATACCTCCAAATGCCTCTTCGCAACTCTACACAGGGACATAGAATTCGCAAGGAAATGCTTTGAAGCAGCATCCAAGGGACTGAATGTCATCGCCGCCAGACAAAGTGAAGGTGTGAGATATACATAAGAAAAGGGGGGTTGAATTGGGTATTCACTCTATTTATACTTTTTCTGAGTTTCTTCACTCGTTGCTTTCTATAGAGTTCTTTAAGATGCATTGCGAAAGCATATATAATAAAGCATAACACAAGTAAAGAACACATGATATATCCTGGTTCACTTAAGCAACTCTCAAGCTAATCCAGTCCACTCTTCCAAGGTGATTTCGCCTCACTCAAGCAAGGACTTAATTCACTATAACCAAACTGATTAAAGTTGCACAAGCTAACTGCAGATGACTAACAGTTAGACAATGACACGTTCAAGGATCCCTTAGGATATAACATTCATTGACATCTAATAGAATCCGATCACAAAAGATCTCCTATTAGAATTCCACAAATGACAACTGTCACTTGTCATCTCAAGTATTTTGATCTTCACAAGATCACTTGAGGGACCACTAATTCTACATTGAATTTGTGTTGCCGGAGATTACATGAGTGCTTCTTGTCAAGCAGATTACTCCTAATTAAGTACATAGCAAGTATTGAGCAAGAACTCCTTGCTTCCTAATACAAAAACTAATCTAAAGTAAATCTCTATAAGATTATTAGAACAGTAGTTTCCGTATTGCTTAAAAGCTTTCTTATGTGAGCACTGCGGCTTCTTAGCATAAAGCTTTTCTTGTTAATCAACTATGTTGCTAACTTCACTCGTCAGCATCATTGCTTTTTAACAAGCTGGGCTTGCTTTGTAATGTGCTAACATTTGAATGAATCAAATGTTCTTCTTTTATATTGCATTCAAAATAGACGTTGTGAGGGTAGAGATGTCCATTCAAATATTCCAACGGTCATTTCCCAACAGATAGATACTCACGTGTTGAATAGTACTGACATCACTTTCTTTTTCCTTTTCTTGCAACGTTAATATATCATTGTGGGAGACAGCTCTTATCCACAAATGATGTGATCTTCATTTATCAGCTAGGACATATTAGCTTTTGGCTTTGGTTCTTCTGATGATGTATCATATGAGTAGTTCAGAAACTACTTTGGTATGACAACATAATAACATCAGAGTCTGGCTTCAGCACCTTGTTTATCAGAGTTGATAGCAACAACTTATCTGATTAACACGTCTTTGTCTGGGTGAAGCTACATAATCTTTATCTTTAGAATCTAGTCTTCAGAGTCTTTCTGCACTTGGTCTTCAGAGCCTTCAGCCTTCAGATCTTCAAGTCACCAGAGTCTTCAGCACGTAATTCTTCAGAGGATTATATCTTCAGAGTCTTGATCTCTAGAACCCTTAAGTCTTCAGAGTCTTTCTGCACTTGGTCTGCAGAGCCTTCAGCCTTCAGAACTTCAAGTCATCAGAGTCTTCAGAGCTTGGTTCTTCAGAGGACTATATCTCAGATGCGTTGATAGCTTCCAGATCAGATACACTTCTCAGAGCAGAATCCACAAGAGCATTGCAACTACAATATACATCATCTTTGGATCTTTCTGATTGTGATCAGACACAGAGCCATACTTGCTTCTTCAATACGCTTTGATTGCTTTCAGATCAGATGCACTTCTCAGAGCGGAATCCACAGGAGCATTGCAACTGCAATATACAACATCCTTGGAACTTTCTGACGTGAACAGATACAGAGGCAAACTTGCTTCTTTAGTAAGCGCTTTATGTCACGTCACACAAAGTAACTCCATATTGAATTTAATGCACTTCTTGATATTGTTTATTGATTTGATATCTTTATTTAACGATCTGCACACAATAAACATTAGAACATAAAATGGTTCTTTCACAAATACTTAATTGTTATCATCAAAAATAGAGATAACATGCAGAGACAATTCTTGCTCTTACACAAAGACTCTTGCCCAGTAGCTCCGACGAGGCAAATTCAGCTTCCTCACGTCGATTCATTGACCTCGACAACCACTTCTCAGAAGACGACCAGAAGACTCAGAGGGCATAGGGGAAAGAGATCCAGTCATCCTCGAGCACCCTCTCTAGTAGCAGCGAAGCCGCTCATCTGATACGCCCCATCCCAGATGGAGAATTCAAGCTTGTCCCACTCGGCGACGACCCCAAGCAAGGAGTAAAGATTGGAGTCGGTCTCCCCGAGCTAGAAAGGAAACAACTAAGAGCATGCCTCCAGGAGAATGCAGACCTGTTTGCGTGGAGTGCCGCAAAAATGCCTGGGTTAGATCTCGATGTGGTCTGTCAGCACCTCACCATCGGCCCCGTCGTCAGAGCAGTTGCCCAAAATAGAAGACGACAGTCCATGGAGAAAACAGTGGCTTCCGAACAGGCTGTAAAAGACTTTTAGAGGAAATTTTATATCGAAGGCCAAGTACACCACTTGGCTGTCCAATGTTGTACTCGTTAAAAAGAATAATGGAAAAAAATGCATGTGTGTTGACTATATCAATCTTAATAGGAACTTACCTAAAGACACATATCCCCTCCCCAACATAGATAAGCTAGTTGATAGTTCTGCCGATTTTAAATTGTTGTCTTTCATGGACGTCTATTCGGGCTACAACCAAATACCCATGGCAAAAAGCGACAAGAGGTACACGACCTTCATGACCGAATCAGACAACTATTACTACAACATAATGCCCTTCGGCTTGAAGAATGCTGGCGCTACCTACCAAAGAATGATGAACAAAGTCTTCCGAGGAGAAAGGTCTTCGAGCAGGCCAAAAAGTACAAAATGCGCTTCAATCCAGAGAAGTGCACGTTCGGTGTACGAGCAGGCAAGTTCCTCGATTTCTATCTAACCGAATGAGGAATCGAGGCTAACCCCGACAAGTGCAGAGCCTTCTCCGAGTTCCCCATGCAAACTCAAAAAAGTTCATCCAGTCCCTCAACGGGATGCCTCACATCGCTCTCCCGTTTCATAGCCAAATCTGTCCAACACGCCCTCCCCTTTTTCAAACTCCTCCACAAAGAAGCCATGTTCAAAGGACAGATGAATGTGACAAAGCCCTCATTCACCTAAAGCAAGCCCTGTCCACACCACTGGTCCTCTCCAGCCAAAAAATGGGGAAACCCTGTTTCTCTTACTCGTCGTCGCATCTGAGGCTGTGAGCGCCGCCCTCATCCTTGAAACTTCTGAAGGGCAGAAACCCATCTATTTCACGAGCAAGGCACTGCAGGGACCAGAGCTGAGGTACCGACAGATAGAAAAGATGGCCTCACCCTTGTTAATGCTGCAAGAAGACTGAGACAAGAAGACTGAGACATTACTTCCTAGCCCATACGATCGTGATATGCACAGGCTAACGCATAAAATAGCTCCTAAGTCGTCCATATATGGTTGGCAGGATGCTCAGATGGTCGCTGGAGCTATCCGAATTTGGAATCCAGTACGAGAGTAGAAAGGTCCTCAAGGCACAAGCACTAGCTGACTTCGTAGCAGAAATGACATTGCCCAGCCAACCAGGCAACAACCCCCACAAATGGGTCATATTTGTTTCGCTCACACTGTCCTTCCCTACCTCTAACAAGCAGGCAGAATATGAGGCCTTCCTAGTGTCATACCATAAATTTGTCCCACCCATATATGGCTTTACTTCTGTCCACCCGCTAACCATCATTCAGAAAATTCGAAAAAAATATGTTGCTTCTGCTTGTTGTTCAAGTTTGGGTAAGGCTGGGATACTTGCTTATGTGGTGTATGCCTGAGGTTTCAATTAGGGTTTCCACTTATGCAAGTTGTCGGGGAGTAATCAAGCTATTAGAATATGATAAGTACAAGTGTTTCATGATTAAAGTTATCCAAGATCAGATCTTGCCCAGCATTGAGGTTTTGGTATAGTTGTAACGCAGTCTATGTCAAGTTATTATCCTTTGATTTCAAGGCTTTGGGGACCTAGCTCATGATGAAAGATTATGGTTCAGCTACAATCCAAGTGACATTAGTTCAGGATAATTCCATATGGATTCAATGGTTCAAATTTGTTCAAGGATAAAATTGAGCTATGGATTGTCCTAAGGATGAGTCCAATTTTAGTTCAAGTTCGAGGTGGTCAAATGTGTTTTTTTAACCTTTGGGTCAAATATCAGAATTTCAAAATCTTGAATTAAGAGTGTTTATAAGTTCAGCATGGTGCAAATGCAATTGGAGGTGCAAGTAGGATCATGAATTTTTTATATTTTTACATAGGCCCATTTCATAAACAAAATCATTCAAAGAGAACCCATTTGAATATAGAAAGAAGGCCTATTATACATTTTGTAGCAAAAAATGTCCATATACCATCAAGCCCATATGATAGTTATTACAAGATGTTAAGCCCATATACCATGGTTCTTTTAATTCACGTTCCCCATCTGCAAATTCTCCATTACATTCAAAACATGATTCACCTTGGCTGCTAAATGTTGAACCCCAGCTAATACATGGCGACCAAACACAACTCGTACTCCGCCGCAACGGTCATTAACCATCTACTACGCAAAGCTTGTAGCACCAGCATGTGATTCATGAACCATAACCTGTGAAATGCAACAAACCACTATATCAGAATGAGCCTGCGCGTACGACAAAAGGGAATATTCCGCAATTTGCAAAAAGAAAAAAAGAAAGAACTAGCAGGCCCCACTCTCATCAAAGGATAATCCGCGGCAACCACAAACTTGTCGCGCGATATAAAACCCCAACTGCCACAGCAGAAGAAAAGAGATCTGGAAAAAACTGTTGCTCATAAACTATTCTTCAAAACATACGCAACGACAATAACCCTTCTCAGCCTTATTCTTTCGAAAAAACAGAACCCCATTCATCTTGACCCCACAACTCTTCTCCATTCCCCAACGTGGCCAAACTTTTTCCAAACTTCAAACCTACCTTAATTCCCATCCGGCCTCCTTCTTCATCCACAAACCAATCCTTCATCAACAACAAAACCCCACAAACC
>OZ012739.1:290648415-290702080 GCA_963859935.3 Lathyrus sativus | reverse complement strand
AGGATGAATACTCAACCCGCTTCTGTGACCTTCTTCAAGAACGCTCTTCTTGATTTCTGGCACATCAGGAACACACACTCTATCTCTGAACCTCATCACACCATTCTCATCGATCTGAAAATCACCTCCATTACCTTGATTGATCAACGTGAGACGATCCACCAAACTCAAACAGATTTTTGACCTTCTCTGATCTCTTGGAGAATACCACTAGTTAACTTCAACATACCCAACTTCACACTATTAGGAGTCTCTTCGCAAACCAAACTCAAATCTATGAATTGCTCAATCAGTTCTAACTCTCGAACCATAAGCATCAACATATGCAAGGACTTCCTACTTAACGCATCAGCCACAACATTAGCCTTACCAGGATGGTAACTCAATTCAAAATCATAATCTTTCAGAAGTTCAAGCCATCTCCTTTGCCTCATATTCAACTCCTTCTGATCAAACAAATACTTTAGGCTCTTGTGATCACTGAACACTTCGAACCTAGATCCAAAAAGATAATGTCACCAAATCTTCAACACAAACACCACAACGGCCAACTCTAAGTCATGCGTAGGATAATTCCTTTCATGAACCTTCAATTGTCTGGAAGCGCAAGCAACAACCTGACCATTCTGCATCAGTACACCTCCAAGACCCATCTTCGAAGCATCACAATATACTACAAAAGATTCACTCGGATTTGGCAAAATAAACAGTGGAGCAGTCGTCAACTTCTTCTTGAGCTCTACAAAACTCTTCTCACAAGTAACATCCCACACATAAGCTTGACCCTTTCGAGTCAACTGAGTCAAAGGCAGTGCCAACTTAGAAAAGCCTTCTATAAACCTGCGATAATAACCAGCTAACCCAAGGAAACTTCGAATCTCAGTAGCAGACTTTGGAGTCTCCCACTGCAACACAACATCAATCTTCGACGGATCCACCGCAATTTCACCACTAGAAATCACATGGTCAAGGAAACTCACTTCCTTCAACCAAAACTAACACTTGGACAACTTGGCAAATAGCTTCTTGTCTTTCAAGACCTGCAATACCGATCTTAGATGTTGCGCATGCTCTTCCTCGGGTTTAGAATATATCAAGATATCATCAATGAACACTACCACAAATTGATCCAAATAAGGATGAAAAGTCCTATTCATATACTCCATGAACACACCAGGTGCATTAGACACAGCAAACGGCATCGCAGTATACTCATAGTGTCCATACCTTGTCCTGAAAGCTGTCTTCGGAATATCATCAGGCTTAATGCGAATCTGATGATAACCAGACCTCAAATTAATCTTGCTAAATACTAAAGCACCCACCAATTGATCCACCAAATCATCAATCCTCGGAAGTGGATACTTATTCTTAATCTTTACCTTATTCAACTGTCGATAATCCATATACAATCTCATACTACCAGCTTTCTTCTTCACCAACAACACATGAGCACCCCACGGAGAAACACTCGGTCGAATAAACTTCTTTTTAAGCAAATCTTCTAACTGTTTCTTCAATTCTCCTAACTCAGATGCAGACATCCGATAAGAAGCCATCAACATAGGGCTAGTTCCCGATATCACATCAATAGTAAACTCTACCTCACGCTCAAGAGTAAGTCACTCATGTCATCTAGAAACACCTCTGAAAATTCCCGAACAACCGGTAGCTCCACGCTCACTGCTTCATAATCAACTTGAAGCGATTCAAACAATGCAAAAATTTGAGCCTCATCTTCCAAGAGTTCTTCTACTTGCTTGGCAGATACAAACATCAGCCCTCCACCATCACCAAACTCAAGAAACCTCACAGTCTTTCTGTCGCAATCGATATGAACATAGTTGTACTCCAACCAGTTCATTCCGAGAATAACATCAATCTGATGCAAGGGTAGACAGACCAAGTCCATCACAAAATTCTTATCATAAATGGTCAAAGGGCAACTCAAATAGACTAACGCAGTAGTCACAGAACCATAGCCAGGGTATCAATGACCATACTCCCAATCATAGCAGATAATTTCAAATTCAATCTCTTAGCACATTCAAGCGAAATAAATGAATGAGTAGCACCAGTATCAACTATAGTAATCAATTCAACATCATTAGTAAAACAAGTACCTCAGATCAAGTTATCTGTCTTGGATTCTTCTACACCGCTCAAAGCAAACACTCTGCCACTTGTCTAAGCAGAAGTAGCGGTCTTCTTCGGCTGCTGGCACTAGATACTGATATGACCCTTCTCTCCACAGTTGAAGAAAGTCGGAGCTTCGTCTTTAATTACATTAGCTCTATGACCCCTCTTGCCACAACGATGACATCTCAGTGATTTACAATTCTCAGCACAGTGGCCTTGCAAGCCACACTTAAAACACTTAGCTGGAGCAGTAGCCGCTCCCCCACTTGGCCTTTTCCCATCAGAAGCCTTCTGCTTCTCTTTATCACCAGCATTCACATACGGCTTACCTCTATACTGACCTTTCTCTTTCTTCTCACTCAGCTGCTTGTAGTGAGTAGATCGAGCTCGGCTATCCTCATCATAAATTCTGCTCTTGTCCACCAGCTCTGAAAACCGACGAATCTGCTGGTACCCAATTCCCTGCTTAATCTCTGGTCTCAAACCATTCTCAAACTTGAGACACTTCGGCATCTCTGCGTCAGCACAGTTGTAATGCGGACAAAACTTTACCAAAGATTCAAACTTTGCCGCATACTCAGCCACAGTCATATTCCCTTGTTTCAGCTCAAGGAATTCCACCTTTTTCTTGCCTCGAACATCTTCCGGAAAATACTTCCTTGAACACAATCCAAGTTATTGCAATGCCAACATCTCCCAATCTCTAACGAGTGTTATCCCACCAGTCCTTAGCTTCCTCTCCTAGCATATACGTACCAAACTGTACCTGTTGCGCATCAGTGCACACCATAACTCGGAAAATATTCTCAATCACTTTTAGCCACTTCTGTGCACCATCAGGATCATGAGTGCCCACAAAAGTCGGCGGATTGTTCCTCTGGAAGTTTCTCAAAGCACGGAACTCATCTAGAGGTCCACCATTCTGGGTCATCACTTGGCAAGTGATTCCAGCGCATCAGCAATAACACGATCATTTCTTCCAGCCATCTGCAACCACCAACAGGGTTAGAAGAAAATAACTCATCAATAGTGTTCTCACACTATCGACTGACAGGGGACTAACAACATAAAAAACTTGGCCGGACAGACCGACCTGCTCTGATACCACTAACGTAACAGCCTTTTCTACCCCACGATTAATAGGGCAAAATAACACAGATATCAGAGTAAAATTATTAAAATTCATAAAAGCCATCAAAAGGGCGTACATTTCCCAATATTAACAAAATTGGTCAAGGCTCCGTAAACAACGGGTTTTTATCAAAATAATCAATTCGCACAAAATTGCGGAACTCAAAGGCATAAATCAAGGTTTCCTCATCAGGGAAAAATAAGAAAAATAACTCAACAATATATAGTTTAACTCAAAAGAACCCAACCCGATGTTACATATCAGAGCAAGACCCTCTAAGCTAACCAAAAGGCTAAAAACTTAAAACTTCAAAAATACTCCTCGACGGTGTCCACGGCTAAATCTGGTCATCTGCACGTTACCCACGTGGAGGTAACATTCAAACAAGCAGGGTGAGTAAAACAATTCATAATAACCAATGTATACAAATCAACATATAAACAGTGTCATATTCATATTCAACACATTCATATCCTTCAATAAGCCTCGAAGGCCACAATATCATAACTTATACAAAAAGGCTCATAAATGCAAATGCAACATAGACTCAATGCATGTGATACCAATCATCACAACACGATAGAAACTGTGCCATCAACCCTCCATAGATCCCCATCAATAGGATCGATTCTACTTGAGAACCAGAGCACATCAAAACACTTCACATCCATACAATGGGATTGAAGCCAAAGTAATCGAGGTCCTGAACTGAAGTCTGAATGCACATGAATGCAGGATGCACACGTCACAAATCATCCTCATATAACAGTATAAGTGCATCATCATTCATCATATTCATCATCATCACAATCATCATATCTCATGTCATCATATAATTCATCAAAGTCATGGTAATATCATCATATTAAGCCATATAAATCATCATGTCATCATGTATACATCTCATAAAACTCACAGTTATACTCATGTTAATTCATCACAGAAATCACATAATCAAACATCAAGGCATCGCTGCACATGATCAACATTCGCAAAAATCTGATACGTTCCCTGGCATGTTCGCTAGGCGAGTCTGGGGCGTGTTTCTTCGCTAGGCGAATCTGGAAACAACATGGTTCGCTAGGCGAAGCTTTCTTTGCTAGGAAAACTGTGCGATGACAGCAAATTCTGCTACGCATAAGAACTGATTTCTACCTAAAAGATTATACGGTTCACTTAACCAATGCCCCCAAAACATCCCTAAACCATCCCTAAGGTCCTACGACAATAAAGGCACAAAATATACGATTTAATAGGCCAATCCCGAAATATATACAGTCCTAAATCACAATTTTTCCTTCAATTACATCCTAAGGCATTAGAGTTACTCTAATTCAAATATTCCTATTCCTACAGGGTTAGTCATATAATAGTTCAAAGTTTTGGCCACGAAGGCCTAAGGTTTCCCTTTCTCATATTATGCTCTAACGGTCAGGAATACTTACCACTACACCACAACATCAGAGTTCCCAAAATCAGATTTAGGCCACGAAGGCCAAAATCCCTTTTTCCCCAATTGAACCACGGCTAGATTTACCTATAATCGATTTAGGCCACGAAGGCCAAAAATCATAATTTCTCATTTCTACCCTCAAAATCCTTAACCCTTAAATCAACCTTACTACATCGAAATCTACCGATAGAAAATTATGAAAGACAATACTCCCCATACCTTAGACGTTGATTCAAAGCCTTCACAAATCTGTCAGGGAATCTTTCAACGCTTCTGCCTCTAATTTCCTCTTCAGAGCTCTCTGGCCTCAATTCTTACGGTTAACAAAAAATGAATCTTAAAACCCTTCAGAACTCCCTTTTTGTTAAACCTAGACTTGGGCGTCACAATTGGGCTTTCTCCATTATACCCTCATTTACTCCTCATAATTGCCCAAATTACCCTTCTTTCACTATTATTTATTTTAAATAATAATAATACTAATAAATTAATATTATATACTATTAATCAAATAAATAACCCAAAAATGCACACTTTTCCAATAATCCACCAAACTACCGAAAATCACCGAAAATGAATATTCTCAATTAAATAAATTAGTTAAAATATTCCGATTAAATTTGGGGTGTTACAGGGGGGCTGATCGGTTACTTCTTCACCTTTCTTGAAAGTATTATTGTCTCTTTTAAAGACATGCTTTCATGGTAGGAATCTACAATTACAGTCAAACCACGAACTTTTCCCTCCATTTTTCAATGTAAACGCCTTTGTGTAGTCCATGCAATGGGGACATTCCATTTTACCATGTGTACCCCAACCAGACAACATGACACATGCAGGAAAGTCATTAACTGTCCACATCAGAGCAACTCGCATATTAAATTTTTGTTTACAAGATATGTCATAAGTTCATTCTCTAATCCACAATCTCTTTAAATCATCAATTAAGGGTTGTAAATACACATCAATTACTGCTTTTGGACTCGACGATCCTGGAATGAGGCAAGTCAAAAACATGTAAGATTTTATCATGCACATCTCAGAAGGGAGGTTATAAGGGGTAACAATAACTAGCCAACAAGAATATCCAATTGCTGACATTTGGACATATGGAGTGAAACCATCAGAGCACAACCCAAGTCAGACATTTCTAGGTTTCGAAGCAAATTCAGGATGCATCCGATCAAAGTGCTTCCATGCCTCACCATCAGATGGATGTCGTATTGTGCTTGAACTAATATTGTTTGTATGATGGCATGTCATTTGATTAGCACTATGCATCGAAGAAAACATTCTCTGCAACCTTGGCGTTATCAGCAAATAAAATATGGATTTTACTGCTACACGTTTTTGCTTGCGTTCAACTGCTTTACTACGAACTTGATACCTTGGAATCTTACAAAACTTACATTCCTCCAATGCCTCATCATTAGTACCACATTCTTTGTCATAAAACAACATGCAACCTCTAATTCAACAATCAATCTTTCTTACTTTTAAACCCAACTTCGACACCAACTTCTTTGCGTCATAAAAACTTATAGGCAAATTGTCTTTCTTAGGAGTTGCGTCCAACATCATTTGAGTAAAGAATTTCAAACACTGATTAGGAACATTCCAGTTTAACTTCGCAGCTAATTATCTCACACACATTTATAACTTAGAGTCTGACGAACCCTTAAACAATGGCGTATTTATTTCTTTCAACAACTGATAAAATTCTTGTGCTTTCTCATTCGGCAACTCTTTCCCATTAAAATATTATTGCTCACCGTAGGTCACGTTCACCTCAAAAGCATCACTAATCATGTCTTCAATTAGATTAAATTGTTGATTAGATTACTTATGTGATTGACTGCTTCAAGCTTATGTATTATTAGTCTCTGGTACATTACTCGACAGTTCTTCTCCATTTGATGTCCAAACCCAATAATTTTTCATAAAAACCTTTCTCTTCAAATGATTTTCTACTTCTTTTGAATCATTGATTATATGTCTACATCCACATTTAAGTCCTTCCTCAAAATATGGTTCAAGTCCATGTCGTCCAAGATACATTCGATCATACATCCAACTACTATAGTACTTATAATATTCCATTCTGCACGTTTACAACATTATTGCCATTATAATCCGAAAAGGTTTTAATCAATTGACCAGTTTGAAATTTTTGATCAATTATATCAAATACCTATATAATCAACACTAAGCAAAAAGTATCATAAATTATATTGACTACTCATGATTATTTATACACTTTCATACATATATAATAAACATTAACTAACAAATATTAAAAATTACATGGATTACTCATGATTGTTTAAACACTAACATACATATATAATAAACATTTACTAAAAAATATCAAAAATTATATGGACTACTCATGATTATTTGAACATTAACATACATATATATATTTACAAACATTAATATGTGTAACAAACATTAATAAAACACTAACTGACAAATAATAAAAATAACTAACACTAATACTAATTAATAAATCAATTAAATTATATACATAAAAAAAGAATAATATATATGTACAACAAAATGATTTAATTATTTATTATGTTAATTATATATGTACAATAAAATAAATTCACTTTTTATTCTGTTTATTAAAAAGAATAAAAAAAATTAAATTTTTATTCTGTTTAATGAAACAAGTTTAAAAAAATAAACAAAAATTAATTTTTTATTCTGTTTTATCAAAAAAAGTAAAAAACAAAATAGAAAATAATATTGTCTTTTTATTCTGTATTATATTATTTATTATAAAAATATAAAAAATATATTTACTTTATATAAAAAAATAATGTTATCTGAAAACAAAATAATATAAATTTCTATTCTGTTTTATTATATATGTATAATAAAATAAATTTATTTTTTATTCTGTTTATGAAAAAAAGTATAAAAGAAGACGAAAAAATTTAAATTTTTATTCTGTTTAATAAAAAAAGTATAAAAAAAAAAACAAAATTTTTTTATTCATTTTTATTAAAGAAATTTAAAAAAAACAATGAATTTGTCTTTTTATTCTATTTTATATTATTTATTATAAAAATATTTAAAAAATAATAATGTACTTTATATAACAAAATAATGATATCAGAGAATAAAATAATGTAAATTTTTATTCAATTTTTTAAAAAAACAAAAGCAATATTATATGAAAACTCTAACATCCATAAACAACGAACTAAACTCTAAAATACATAAATTATTAAATCTGAAAATTAAACTCTAACATAAACTATTTTATCTAAAAATTCTAATCTACATAAACAACTAAAACTCTAATATAATCCTCATAAATAATATCTAGAAAATTTTTTTTATGACAACCTAAAAAATTATAGTAACCACTACAAGAAATATTGCAACACACCATCCACGTTTCAATATGATCCAATGGTTTCGTTTTGATTACAACACATCATTCACGTTTACGTGACTGAATTGAAGGGTACGGAACATAATAAACTTGTTTAACGATATGTGACATTATGAAAGGGTCATACTCTTTGTACCTTCTGTCCATTCGAATATCAACAATGTTATATTTCTTATCTATTTTTGTGCCCCTGGAAGATGGATCATACCAATCACAATAAAACAAGACAACTCTATTTTCCGAGTCCAAGTAATTGTATGCCAACTCGTAAATATGCGTAACAACGCCATAGAAGTCGTCTTCACCACCATCTGTAACTCCTTTAACAAATACACCACTTTTTAATGAAACCCTTCCTCTTCAAATGACGTTCTACTTCCTCTGGGTCACTAATTATACGTCTACATTCACATTTAAGACAAGGACATCTCACTCCTCCCTCACGTCGACAACATTCTTGTGCAAATGCCCACGCGATAAACCCCTTAACTCCTTCCTCAAAATTTGCCGTAAGTCCACGTCTGTCTGGTAACGTTCTATCGTACATCCAACTACGATAGTAACGAAAATATTCCATACTGTAGAAATTTGTACTATCATTATATAATATAAATTTATATATATTATTTTTCTATTTCGACACCAACTTAATAAAATATGTAATTTAAAATTTTTTTTCTATTTCGACACCAACTTAATGTTCACTAAAATAATCTAAATTTATTATTTTTAAAGTATAATATATATTCATTATTTTTAATGTATAATATATATTCATTATTTTTAAATTATAATATATTCATTAAAGTATAATATATATTCACTATAATTTTATAAAGTATAATATATATTCATTATTTTTAAAGTATAATATAAATTCACTCAAATAATATATTATACTAATAATAACATATTTAGAGTATAATATATATTCATTATTTTTAAAAATCTGTTTTTAATAATTGAATGTGTAAAAATAATGTAATACATTTAAAAATAACACTTTTTAAATATAATACATATTCTTTATATTATTAAAAAATATATATTAATTTTTTCTATTTACAATATTGTTTACTAAAAATATTTTTTAAAATTCTATTTTTTCTAACATAATAAATATTCTGTTTTTAAAAATTAAAAATACATAATATATTTAATTTGTTTCTAATATATTATTTTTGTTTCTTATATATATTAAAAGACTGTTTTATTATTTAAAAAACTGTTTTATTATATTTATTAATTTAATAATATATTATGTTTACTAAAATAATATATATTAAAAAACTGTTTTATTATTTAAAAAACTGTTTTGTATATATATTATAATTTAATAATATATTATGTTTACTAAAATAATATATATTAAAAAACTGTTTTATTATTTAAAAAACTGTTTTATTATATTCATTAATTTAATAATATATTATGTTTACTAAAATAATATATATTAAAAAACTGTTTTATTATTTAAAAAACAGTTTTATTATATTCATTATATATTTAAAAAACTGTTTTATTATATTCATTATACATTCATTATATATTTTAAACTGTTTTTTTATATTCATAATATATATTCACTACACATTTAAAAAACTGTTTTATTAAAATAATATATATTATGTTTACTAAATTATAATAACTATTTAATAATATATATTATTCTATATAATAGGTATAATTGATTTACTAAAAATCACACAACATATTATTTAATTAAAAATCTGTTTAAAAATCACACAACATAATATAAATCTTTTTTAATTAAAAATCTATTCAAATAAATAAATTACACAACAACAACAAACCCAATATACAATACATTATATCACAATATTTTTAAATCTAAAATTTTTTAACCTAACTATCAAAGTTTTCAACAACAATACAATACATAATAAATATAAACAAATTAAAATTCATAAATACCTCTAATTAAGCTTCCAATATAGAGGACTTCCTATAAAATTGTTAGATCTGAAGAAAAAAAAATTAACAGTTAATAATAAAAAAATATAAAATAAACTATAACATGAAACAATCACAAAATTAACTAATATATCACCTTAAATTTTTGGCAAATAAAACTTTGTTGAGCAACACCAACACAACAGCTGAAGAACAAAGGGGGAAGAAAGGGGGAAGAAGAAGGAGATGAGGGAGGTTTGCAAGAGACGAGGACTTGAAGAAATTCTGAGATTTGGTTTATATAAGGGAGGTTGCGACGTGGCTTTAACATCAGAAAGTTGCGACGTGCAGGCCAGGTCGGTAGTTTGCGACGTGGCAAACGCTTCAGAAATTAGCGACGTGAAATGAAGGTCGCAACTTCATTTTCATTAATTGCCAACTTATCTCATAAAGCTTGCGACGTGGCATTCACATCAGAAACTTGCGACGTGAATTTAAAGACGGAACATGCCCCTAATATTAAATTATTACTGTTGGTCCACTAAATGCCAACCCAACGGGAAAATATTTTTTGATGTACGTGGGTTGCGAAGTGAAATTCACGTGGGTATTTTGTGACCTTTTTGAATTTTAACTTCCCACGTGGTTAACACGCCACAACAGAATTTGTAGAAAATTCAAATTTCCCTCTCCCTTAAAATTCCAAATTTTTGTTCCAGAGTTTGGCATACCAAAGTTTTTTAATAAAGAATGTTAGTGACGTGGTTATCACTTGGTGTCGCTACTCGAAAAATGCATCGCGCAACGACGGGGAGGCGAAAAGAAAGGACAGAAGAGTCGCCACCGAACTTTATTTATCCCATGAGGGGAAAGGAAAATATCGAGAAAACCTTAAGAAAGAAATGGATAAGATGGTCTCGCGACCAAGAACGGGTTCGGAAGCCGGTTATGCGAGGGGAAGGTATTAGCACCCCTCGCATCCATCGTACTTGATGGGAACCTTTTGTTTGTCAATGTGTGAATTATCTGCTTAAATATTATGCTATAAGAAGTGTGTTTCAAAAAGGGTTAAGGGAAAGGTTTAGAAACGGGAAACAAGGGGTGACGAGGGAAAGAAAGGACTCGATAGGACTTCGCGGTCCTAGGCCTACGTATTCTCAACAGATATGAGAAAGTCAGAGTCGACGTAGTTCGGGAAACTACAGATATGGGAGGAATATGCTCGGCAAGGATTGTGGCCCTTGTGCCTACGTATCTTTACTTGAACGAAGTAAAGAATCAGAGCAGCCGTAGTTCGGCCTACGGTTTGTTGATGTTTTTTATGGATGATGCTATCGTGCGCATTCTAGCAGTTAGGTGTTTTGCTGCTCGCTCGTTGGAGACTTAGGCGTACCTGTTTGCGGTAGAACGGACGTAGCATATCCTTTTTGAAAGATTGATTAGTTTTCGCCACGCGGGGCAAGAAGTCACGTTTGATTGATTGGATTGTTTTTTAGGGGGCGAGACAGGTTCTCGGATAGTAACCCCTACGGGTAGTACCCAATTTGTTATCTCAAAATTTTTGTTATAAAAAGGTGTGGCGAACGAGGCGTCTTCGTATTGAAAGACGAGTGTCGAAACCACCCTCACTACAGTGGGCATCCCAATACTCGGAGAGGAAGAAAGACTACACTTAATCCTCTCTCTTTAATTCAATGCAAAGAGAACTTCGTTCTCTTATTAATGATGTTCTTGGTTTTGAATGGTAAGTGCTTTGCGACAGAGAACCCTACGGTAAACGTCAGCACTCGGGATAGGAGAAGGCCTACGCCTAACCACTCCACGACCATTCAAGTTTTTGTTGTGAAAAGATTTGAAAATGCACTCGGTACAGGACCGAGGTTTTAGGTGACAAGGGTTGCGGGATGAAGTTGTGAAAGTGAGATGGTTGGTAAAGTCGCGTCTTCGTATTGAAAGACGAGTATCGAGACCACCCTCACTACAGTGGGCATCCCAACACTCGGAGAAGAAGAGGTCTACACCCAATCCTCTATTTTTAGTTCAATACAAAGAGAAATTGATTTATTGAAAGATGGTTTGAAAATGGATTCGGTACGGAACCAAGGTTTTGAAAATGTACTCGGCGCGGAGCGGAGGTTTTGAAAATGCACTCGGTGCGAAGCCGAGGTTTTAGGAGGAAAAGGGGTGGAAGCGTCTTCGTATTGAAATACAAGTGCCTAAACCACCCACACTACAGTGAGCATCTCGACACTCGGAGAGGGAGAAGTCTACACTTAACCCACTCTTTTTAATTCAATACAAAGGTAAGTTGATTCCTTATTGATGAGTACCTGCCAAAGAGATAAAAAAAACAGAGACAAATATATACAGATAATATACATAATATACAGAATATGAAACCAACAGTCCACCAATTTAAATTTTAATGGTTACGATATTTTATTAGGTATTTTTTGGAAGAATGTACAAGTGTTGAATATTTACAGGATAATGATAATGTACAAAATATATAATCTAGAAATTTAAATTAAATATAAAAATAATATATATATGTATATAAATTCTAAAGAAGCTATAAACATAATATATAAAATAAAAGAAAATTTAAAACAGTAATATGATATATGCAAATCAAATATATAATATTCTAAATAATATATAATATAGAATAAAAATAAATTAATACTAAGATTATTTACATAATATGTTGTCAAATCTTAAAAAGAAAGTATTAACAAAATGACAAAAGATTCACAAAACAGGGGGTGGATTTTAAATCAGAAAGGGGGTCAGATTAAGTAGGGGGCTAAGCCCAAATCATTTTAAATAAAATAAAATAAAATAAAATGAAATAAATAAATAAAAATAAGAAAAGAAAACGACGGTATCCTCTTCTTCAAATCACCTCTCTCGCTCTCTCACTGTGTCTCTCTCTCTCTCTGTTTCCGATTCCGTTTTGGATGCCCTCCGTTCAACGCTCCTCTCTCTCGATCGCTCTCAGTTTCACTCTCACCTTCATCCGTTTCCAATTTTCGTTGTTGACTCTCACTTGTATCTTCACACGAAAATGGGTCTTAATGGAAAATGGTTTCACCGGAGCTAGTCGCGGCTTCCGGGTTCACGCGGTGGAGATTCACAGATGGATTTATGGTTTGGTTTGAGGGGTTTTCAACGGTTGAGGGTTTCGTGATTTGGGTTGTGGTGTTTTGTTTGAAGTGAAGATTTCTGGAAGTTTTGTTCGATTTTGATGGATGGTTTAGTGGGTTTCTGTTTGTGTGGTTGAGTTTTCGGAAGGATGAAGTTTAGAAAGAGATCCGAAAATGGTGAGTTGGGTAGTTTGATGGAGGATGTTATTGTGTTGCTGCGAGGGAGTGTTTGTGGTTTGATGAAGATCTGGTTTTTGAAGTTTGTTTTGAAGCTTAATGAGTTTGTTGTTTGGATCTGAAGAAGGTGTTTAAGTTTGAAAACGGAAGATGGTAGGGAGTATTGATGTAGAAGATAGAGAAAGAACGTGGTGGTGTTGGGTGATGATACACCCTCCGTTTCTCTCGCTCATGACTCACTCGTTTCAGAAAACCATATTTTGATCTCCATCATCTTTCATTTTGTCTGCTTCGCTGATTTCAGTTTCAAGTTTTAGTTTTGTTCCTCGAACTCTTGGATTTCTGGTTTCGAGCTTCTCTTTTCAACTCCATCTCATTCTCTCTCTGTTTCTAACAATGGTTCGATTGAAGAAAAAGAAAGGTCTTGGGTTTTTATTTGAACTGCTGCTGTTGCGGTTTGAAGGTTTTGTTGTTTTCGGCGAGCTAGTCTAAGGCCGATAGTGGTATGAAAGGTTGAAGGGGAGGTTTTGAAGGAGGTGAGGATTTGCGGTTGAAAACGGGTTGCGACGAGAAGGTTTTTTCTGTGGTTTTCGAAAATATTGAAAGTTGATGGTTTATGGCTTGACAGATTTGTGGTTAAAATTAAAGGTTGAAGGAGATTGTTGGTTGTTTGTTTTTTAGTGTTTGACGGAAATTTGGGTGTGGCTGTTTGATGAGGTAAAGGGTTTCAATGGAAGCTGGTTGGTTGTTGATGAAGGCGATATCTGGAAAAGTTTAGGGAGATGGGTTGGTGAAGACAGATGAGGGAGCTGGGACGGCTGTTAGGGTTAGGTATGACACTGTAGCGGCGGCTACAGTGTTAGGGTTTATTGGCTTAGGGACAGTGTTAGGGTTTATTGGCTTAGGGTTGGAGGCTGAAATTTTTTAAGGGTTGTGTCCTCTAGGTTTAGGGTTTGGAGGCTGCTGAGGAGGTTTAGGGTTGTCTGTGGGGAAGATGAATAGTGGCACACCCTATATAGGGCTGCCACGTGGCACTTGGAGTGGTTAAAGGAAAATAGAACATTTTTTCTATAAAACATAATAATATATACAAAAATTAAAAAAATATAATATATATGCAAAATATAAAATAATAAATATATATACAAAATATAATAATAACAAAAATGCTGGGGATGGGATTCGAACCCCACCCCTCAGGCAAAACACACACACGCCTTACCGCTGTGGCAGATATATATATTCGTTAATGAAATCACATAAATAACTATATGTACAAAACAAAAATAATCCCATACCTCCAGTATAATACAAGCTAGTCCATCCACTAGGACAACTATATTTTCGTTAATTTATATACACAAAGAAAAATATATTATATGAACATTAAAAAAAATTAAAATTAAATAATAAAAACTATTTTAAACTAATTAATAAATAAACAATAATAATAACTAATATATATTCTATACTAAAACTAATTCTAATGTAATAAATAATAAAATGATAATAACTTTTAAAAAAAAAGAAAAATTCTAACAAAAACTATTAAATAAAATTAATTACAAATAAATCCTAATATTAACAAAAATCTATTTAATACATAAATCTAAACAAAACTATTTAAAAAAAATACTAAAATAAAATAAAATAATTTCTATATGAAAATAAAAATCTATTCAAAACTATTTAATATTCTAAAATATCTCTAACAAATACTAATTTAATTTTAAAATCCTAAAATATCTCTAACATTAAATCAAATCTAATTAATTCTAAAATCCTAAAATATCTCTAACATTACTAACTTAATTCTAAAATCCTAAAATATCTCTAAAATTAAATTAAATCTAATTAATTCTAATACTAAAATGATTCTAAAAACAAATTAATTCTATACTATAAAAATAATCTATTTCTATTCTAAATAAGAAAAAAACTATTTCTAATAAAAATTCAAATAAATTAAACTTCTATATAAAAACTATAAAAATAAAATCTATTCTAAAGAAAGAAATAAATAACTATTCTAAATGATTAAATAAAGCAAAAAATAATAAATAAATGCAAAATGCCATGGGAAAACGGGCGAGCACCGAAATGTGCCGATATTATCAACATGGATTGAATTATCAAGAGGAGAGCGACTTTCGCTCGATTTTGACACTGAGCTTTTCGTTTGAATTAATTTGATTCGCCTGAAACGCGAGCAAAGCGGCTAAAATCCTGACAAATTCAATCCGGCTGATAATACGGGCAAAAATGCGAAAATGATATGCAGATGAAAAACGAAGCAAAAGCCAGTCAAAGTCGGAAAACCGGTGGGCAAATTTTGGGGTGCAACAGCTGCCCCTATTCAATCGACTTGGACCAGAAGGGATGAAAAGTAACCACTTTCAGACATCCATGGTAAAAGGTGATTGAATACAAAAGAACCCGGAAATTTGCCAACTGCAAAAGAAACCTCTGACATCGCCGTCAGCCATCAATATCAAATTTCTAAAACATCTGACTCCAACGTCAGAACTCCACATAAAATTCCTCTGGCATTGCTGTCAAACATTCAAAACAATCAATCGGTAAATCACACCTGACATTGCCGCCAGTCATTCACATAAATAAAGCGTGTGACATTGCCGTCGGACAACCAAAACATCCAACATCGCCGTTGGAAAACTAAAACACCTGACATCGCCGCCAGAAACAAACATCCAACCTCGCCGCTGGGAAAACAAAATTACCTGACATCGCCGCCAGCTAACATCCAACCTCGCCGTTGGGAGAACGAAAATATTTGACATCGCCGCCAGAAAAAAACATCCAACCTCGCCGCTGGGAAAACAAAATTATCTGACATCGCCGCCAGAAAAAACATCCAACCTCGCCGCTGGGAAAACAAAATTACCTGACATCGCCGCCAGAAAAATACAAACCTAGTGAGATAACCCTGACATCGCCGTCATCAATCATAAATTCGACAAACATCTGACATCGTCGCCAGCTAACAATAATTCTGAGAAGCACCCGACATCGCCGTCAAGTACTTGTGGGATACAGAATTCTAACATCGCCGCCAGACAACCACGATGCTAATAAACCTCTGACATTACCGCCAGACAAACATAAATTTGATAAGCATCTGACATCGCCGTCAACTCTCAACATCGTCCAATGATGGACGGAGAAACATTATATCCAAAACTCACATTGTCTAATGGTAGACAGGAAGAACAATATCCAAAATACTCACATCGTCCAATGATGGACGGAGAGGAAAATCATAACCAAATCTCGCATCGTCTAATGATAGACGAGAGGAATATCAAAACCAAATCTCGTATCGTCTAATGATAGACGAGAGGAAAATCATATCCAAATCTCGCATCGTCTAATGATAGACGAGAGGAACATCATATCCAAATCTCGCATCGTCTAATGATAGACGAGAGGAACATCATATCCAAATCTCACGACGTCTAAAGATAGACGGAGAAGACCATACCGAAGGCCAGATCAACATGCACTTGATCTTATCACATTGTCTAAAGATAGACAGGAAGAAACCAAACTCACGACGTCTAATGATAGACGGAGAAAAAAACCTTGCTGGGGAAACACATCGTCAATAGGAGCTGACGGGAAGAAAATCTGTTTGGGAATGTCATCATCAGAAGATTGATGGACAAAATCATAACTGTCATATGATCTGAAATCCGAGTAAACCGACAAGCTGTCTGAACAAAGCTGCTGGATAAATGCCCCTGAACTGATTACAGAGTGATTCACGTTGCCACAGAAGGCTAATGGAAAAACTGGCTTATGCTTCGCATGCATATGCGTATGTTTGAATTTTTCTATGGCGTAATGCTCCATATGAAATGGAAATGCTACGCGTTTGAGGATGAAATGCAAAAGATGATGCAAATATGATAACTATATGCAAAATGCAGATGCAGGCTCGGGCTGCTGGGGAAAGCTGGATCTGAAAGAATCACTCCAGCAAAATAAATGTTGAAGAGGTGAAGCCAACTCTGCTAGGAATAACCGGATGTGCCAAGTATGATTGGACTCTCCTGGGGATGGCTTACACATGCCAATGATGATTGGGCTTTTGCTGGGGAAGACAGGTGAAGGGTTACGACTTCCCGACATTCATCTTGAACCTGAAGATTGACTGCACCTGCTTGAATAGCTCTGAGTAGCTCTGAGATATGGAAAGGAAAAGTTCCTTTATTTCCAAACTTGCCCCATCCTATGGGATATCTGTGTAAGTCTTCCTCGGAAGGAGATCATAAATCTCTGTACCCTGATGGTTTGATAGGAATTGCCTCAGCGTCATGAACCTCAGAGAGGTGCTTCAGATTAACTGCCTTCTGGATAAGGATAATATTTGTGCTTTTGGGGTGACCTGCCCCATCCTTGAAGTGATTTGCCCCTTGATTGGATGATTTGTAGAGAAGTGCCCCTGGCTGACTTCGAGAGATTTACCGAATCTCGACCTGATTGCCCCAGATTAACTGATCTTCGGATGGCTGACTCCTTTGATGATCATTTAATATGCCTTGCCCCTGCTCAACGGAGTACTTAGGCGTTCTGCATCTTATCTCGATCGAACTTTCCACTGTAGGAACTCTCTTGATGTCAAGTGCTTATTCACAAGTAAAACAAATTGCTTTGCCAAGATAATATTAATGCAATGTATATGATAGTTTTGAAATCCCAGTCTGTTCACTAGAAAAAAAGTTGTGATGTATAGTGAATGAATCACTTATCGGAATGTCAATATCAATACCCATAGGGTAAGAAAATCCTTTTAGGAGTCAGTTTCGACGCGATCTTTACCGAAGTATGCTTCCGAAACTAACTTGCTTCAATTAGGACTTCTGAAGGTTGTAACTTGGTTAGGTTCATGGTTTGAAAGAAAGGATGTAAGGCTCAAAGTTCTGTTTAACCCACCCATTCTCCTTGATGTTCTCCAATCCTACGTTCAGCTAATTCGACACTCGCTCGCCTCTCAGAGGTTGACTGACAGGAGTGATGGTTCAAGAAACCATAAGTTTTCAGAGTGACAGTCACTCGCTTTTCGCCTTTGGTGTCTGGCTCACACGACTTGTTCTTCGTCATTTTTATTCCCCTATTTTTGCCTAGACTGACTCTTTTGAGTACATCTTCTGATTTTGAAGTCCAGCGGGATGCCCCAATTTTTTGCCTAAGCCACTTGTTTTCAAGTTATCGACTTAGCGGGCTTTTTTTCTTTTCTTTTGATTCTCTTTTGAATAAATCGTGTGACACCGGCTGGTCTGACTTGTTGAAGGGATTGTGACTGTCTCACTCTTTAGTTTTTTAGGTACGACCTCTACGGGCGTGATTGTTCCTCGAACGGAAACACTCCTCTTGCAATTTGGATGTTTAGTCGAATTAACTGACACCTACCCTGCCCCAGGTTAAGATTGAGGTTTTTTCGTTTTCAGAAAGAAACTCCTACAACTAGGCTCAAAGGGGTTGACAAGGGATTAACATCCTTATTTCTCCGGTGTTTAGGATTTGAAACAATGCCTGTACATCATCAGCAGAGGTTTTATTCAAAAGCATACAATCGGAAGCTTGCGCGTCTTTCAATTTCGTCATCCTCCCTCAAGGAATTCCGCTTAAACAAGCGTTTGACATTAATGGAAAAGCAATATTGAGTGAACACGAATGGATTTAATCAAAACATGCATATTTATTTCATTATCATTATCAATCGAAAACAAATACGTCTTACAAATGAAATTTGCAAATAAGTTCACACTTAAACAGAAAAAAAACTACAAAATGCAAAGAAATAATATGATAAAAAAGATTGCCAGCTTCTGGGAACTGGGCTTTCATTCTTGACTTGCTGCTGAACCAGCCATCTTTAGAATTGCTCATCGAAATTCGTCTGATACTCTTCTGAACATATGCTCTCGGTGAATCCCTCCATGACATTAGCTGCCGAACCCATATGACTTGACGAAGGAAAATCGTTGATCTGAATACCCTGAGGCGTGATTGAAAACCTGTTGGAGTCCAGCAGAGTCTGAACCTGGCTTCTAAGCACCTTACAGCCTTCGGTTGCATGCCCCTGTGCCCCAACATGGTACTCACAGCGGGCGTTGACATCAGAATCTGAAGGATGTGGAGAAGTCTCTGGATCAGTTTTCTTTGGCACTATCAAACCACCTCTGATCAAGTCTGGCAATATCTGACTGTACGACAACGGCAACTGAGTGAAATGTCTCTCTGGCTTCCTCGGTCTTCGTCGGGCGTGCTGACGCTGCTGATGACGATATGAATGTTGACTCTGTAGGGAAGCAGATATCTGATACGCAGACCTAACAGGTTGCTGACTCTGAACACTCGAAGTGTCTGAAAATTGAACCTGAGGTACTGGGGATTCTGGGATAGCATCATTTTCTTTCCTCAATTCTTCTTGAGAACTGACAAATGACTCGCTTTCGTATACTGAGAAATTTGAGATGTCTCGAATCTTTCCACTCTTGATTCCGCTCTCGATACGTTCTCCCGCTATCACTAAGTCAGCAAAGTTTAACGTTCCGCCACTAATCATTAAATCATAGTAATAGCCCTTCAAAGTACCCAAGAAGATGTCAACCAGTTCTCTATCCTGAACCGGTGGTTGAACACGAGCAGCGAGTTCTCTCCATCTCTGCACATACCCTCTAAAGGATTCATTCTCCACTTGAGATAATTCTTGCAACTGCATGCGGCTGGGATTCATGTCGAGATTGTAGTTGTACTGCTTCACAAAGGCATTGGCTAAATCTAACCATGACCGGATGCAACCACTTTCCAACTGCATATACCAACTCAACGATGCCCCACTCAGACTTTCCTGGAAACAGTGAATCATGAGCTTGTCATTGTGGACATGTGAGGTCATTCTTCTGCAAAACATCACCAAATGCTGCTTCGGACAACTATCTCCTTTGTACTTCTCAAAATTGGGCGCCTTAAACTTTGGAGGCATCACAAGACCTGGCACCAAACACATGCTCGAAGCATTCAAATTAAGAATGTTTTGACTCATCAGGGCGTCAAGCTTTTCATCCAACAGACGATATCTTCTCATAAACTCAACAGTCTGTGGGTCCTTAGGAGTGATCTTCGGAACAACCCTTTGGGAATCTGGCACAGAGATGGTGAAGTTCTGATAGTCCGAGTCATGGAGAGAAGATGAATCTCTATCTCTGACAATAGTATGCTCTTGATCTCCGACAGGAATCTGCACATGCTGAGCTTGAGCAACATTGTTCACTGGAGTCCTCTGAACATTGGTCCCTCCTCTTGTCATAGATGACATGGCCTCCATGAGTTGATCCAACTGATTCTTCATCATCTCAAACTCTGCCCTCGTAACAACCAAATTCTGCTCCTCTGAGTCCATGATCCTTCCAGAAGCTAACTTAAATCCAATGTGAATGTCGGGAAGTCAACTGTTGGTTGGACAAAAGACTGGTAAGCTCTCTGCTCCGGTTGAGGATGGATATGCAAAAATGAGATGCAAATGAAATGCAATGCAAAATGCTAATGCAACACACAAAGGATCAAAGTCACAAATTCTGCAACACAACGCAACAAGATATCTCTCACCTCGGGTGGGTAATCTATTGGTTTATAAGAGGGTATTCCAAAGGCTTTTCAAACAAAGTCCCATGCACTAACCCTCAAAAGTTTCCCATCAGAACAACTACTCGTAAGACGGTAATTCTTTCAAAAGGATGAACATAGAGTTATGTTTTAGGAACCTTCGGAATAAGGTTCTACAAAAGGTCCTCAGAGTCAAGGACTCCCAAGTTGGAAATAAGAACGCCATTACGACTACACGTAAGACATTATTATTCCAACGGGGTCTCATCTGAGCGGTGGAATTCAAACCAATTCAACGAGTCCTACGTCCCGCAAATCAGAAAGAAACCACCTCCTAATCTTAGTGTATACTCGAAAAGCTCGGGTAGGAAGCTTTTATCCTCACAAACCAACCAATAAACCCAACAGGTAAAAGGAACACAACATAATAAACAGTTAAAAGCAAACAAATAAAACATGTGACAAACAAATTAGGCTTGACCTGCTAGGTAGTCCCCAGCAGAGTCGCCAGCTGTCGCTACTCGAAAAATGCATCGCGCAACGACGGGGAGGCGAAAAGAAAGGACAGAAGAGTCGCCACCGAACTTTATTTATCCCATGAGGGGAAAGGAAAATATCGAGAAAACCTTAAGAAAGAAATGGATAAGATGGTCTCGCGACCAAGAACGGGTTCGGAAGCCGGTTATGCGAGGGGAAGGTATTAGCACCCCTCGCATCCATCGTACTTGATGGGAACCTTTTGTTTGTCAATGTGTGAATTATCTGCTTAAATATTATGCTATAAGAAGTGTGTTTCAAAAAGGGTTAAGGGAAAGGTTTAGAAACGGGAAACAAGGGGTGACGAGGGAAAGAAAGGACTCGATAGGACTTCGCGGTCCTAGGCCTACGTATTCTCAACAGATATGAGAAAGTCAGAGTCGACGTAGTTCGGGAAACTACAGATATGGGAGGAATATGCTCGGCAAGGATTGTGGCCCTTGTGCCTACGTATCTTTACTTGAACGAAGTAAAGAATCAGAGCAGCCGTAGTTCGGCCTACGGTTTGTTGATGTTTTTTATGGATGATGCTATCGTGCGCATTCTAGCAGTTAGGTGTTTTGCTGCTCGCTCGTTGGAGACTTAGGCGTACCTGTTTGCGGTAGAACGGACGTAGCATATCCTTTTTGAAAGATTGATTAGTTTTCGCCACGCGGGGCAAGAAGTCACGTTTGATTGATTGGATTGTTTTTTAGGGGGCGAGACAGGTTCTCGGATAGTAACCCCTACGGGTAGTACCCAATTTGTTATCTCAAAATTTTTGTTATAAAAAGGTGTGGCGAACGAGGCGTCTTCGTATTGAAAGACGAGTGTCGAAACCACCCTCACTACAGTGGGCATCCCAATACTCGGAGAGGAAGAAAGACTACACTTAATCCTCTCTCTTTAATTCAATGCAAAGAGAACTTCGTTCTCTTATTAATGATGTTCTTGGTTTTGAATGGTAAGTGCTTTGCGACAGAGAACCCTACGGTAAACGTCAGCACTCGGGATAGGAGAAGGCCTACGCCTAACCACTCCACGACCATTCAAGTTTTTGTTGTGAAAAGATTTGAAAATGCACTCGGTACAGGACCGAGGTTTTAGGTGACAAGGGTTGCGGGATGAAGTTGTGAAAGTGAGATGGTTGGTAAAGTCGCGTCTTCGTATTGAAAGACGAGTATCGAGACCACCCTCACTACAGTGGGCATCCCAACACTCGGAGAAGAAGAGGTCTACACCCAATCCTCTATTTTTAGTTCAATACAAAGAGAAATTGATTTATTGAAAGATGGTTTGAAAATGGATTCGGTACGGAACCAAGGTTTTGAAAATGTACTCGGCGCGGAGCGGAGGTTTTGAAAATGCACTCGGTGCGAAGCCGAGGTTTTAGGAGGAAAAGGGGTGGAAGCGTCTTCGTATTGAAATACAAGTGCCTAAACCACCCACACTACAGTGAGCATCTCGACACTCGGAGAGGGAGAAGTCTACACTTAACCCACTCTTTTTAATTCAATACAAAGGTAAGTTGATTCCTTATTGATGAGTACCTGCCAAAGAGATAAAAAAAACAGAGACAAATATATACAGATAATATACATAATATACAGAATATGAAACCAACAGTCCACCAATTTAAATTTTAATGGTTACGATATTTTATTAGGTATTTTTTGGAAGAATGTACAAGTGTTGAATATTTACAGGATAATGATAATGTACAAAATATATAATCTAGAAATTTAAATTAAATATAAAAATAATATATATATGTATATAAATTCTAAAGAAGCTATAAACATAATATATAAAATAAAAGAAAATTTAAAACAGTAATATGATATATGCAAATCAAATATATAATATTCTAAATAATATATAATATAGAATAAAAATAAATTAATACTAAGATTATTTACATAATATGTTGTCAAATCTTAAAAAGAAAGTATTAACAAAATGACAAAAGATTCACAAAACAGGGGGTGGATTTTAAATCAGAAAGGGGGTCAGATTAAGTAGGGGGCTAAGCCCAAATCATTTTAAATAAAATAAAATAAAATAAAATGAAATAAATAAATAAAAATAAGAAAAGAAAACGACGGTATCCTCTTCTTCAAATCACCTCTCTCGCTCTCTCACTGTGTCTCTCTCTCTCTGTTTCCGATTCCGTTTTGGATGCCCTCCGTTCAACGCTCCTCTCTCTCGATCGCTCTCAGTTTCACTCTCACCTTCATCCGTTTCCAATTTTCGTTGTTGACTCTCACTTGTATCTTCACACGAAAATGGGTCTTAATGGAAAATGGTTTCACCGGAGCTAGTCGCGGCTTCCGGGTTCACGCGGTGGAGATTCACAGATGGATTTATGGTTTGGTTTGAGGGGTTTTCAACGGTTGAGGGTTTCGTGATTTGGGTTGTGGTGTTTTGTTTGAAGTGAAGATTTCTGGAAGTTTTGTTCGATTTTGATGGATGGTTTAGTGGGTTTCTGTTTGTGTGGTTGAGTTTTCGGAAGGATGAAGTTTAGAAAGAGATCCGAAAATGGTGAGTTGGGTAGTTTGATGGAGGATGTTATTGTGTTGCTGCGAGGGAGTGTTTGTGGTTTGATGAAGATCTGGTTTTTGAAGTTTGTTTTGAAGCTTAATGAGTTTGTTGTTTGGATCTGAAGAAGGTGTTTAAGTTTGAAAACGGAAGATGGTAGGGAGTATTGATGTAGAAGATAGAGAAAGAACGTGGTGGTGTTGGGTGATGATACACCCTCCGTTTCTCTCGCTCATGACTCACTCGTTTCAGAAAACCATATTTTGATCTCCATCATCTTTCATTTTGTCTGCTTCGCTGATTTCAGTTTCAAGTTTTAGTTTTGTTCCTCGAACTCTTGGATTTCTGGTTTCGAGCTTCTCTTTTCAACTCCATCTCATTCTCTCTCTGTTTCTAACAATGGTTCGATTGAAGAAAAAGAAAGGTCTTGGGTTTTTATTTGAACTGCTGCTGTTGCGGTTTGAAGGTTTTGTTGTTTTCGGCGAGCTAGTCTAAGGCCGATAGTGGTATGAAAGGTTGAAGGGGAGGTTTTGAAGGAGGTGAGGATTTGCGGTTGAAAACGGGTTGCGACGAGAAGGTTTTTTCTGTGGTTTTCGAAAATATTGAAAGTTGATGGTTTATGGCTTGACAGATTTGTGGTTAAAATTAAAGGTTGAAGGAGATTGTTGGTTGTTTGTTTTTTAGTGTTTGACGGAAATTTGGGTGTGGCTGTTTGATGAGGTAAAGGGTTTCAATGGAAGCTGGTTGGTTGTTGATGAAGGCGATATCTGGAAAAGTTTAGGGAGATGGGTTGGTGAAGACAGATGAGGGAGCTGGGACGGCTGTTAGGGTTAGGTATGACACTGTAGCGGCGGCTACAGTGTTAGGGTTTATTGGCTTAGGGACAGTGTTAGGGTTTATTGGCTTAGGGTTGGAGGCTGAAATTTTTTAAGGGTTGTGTCCTCTAGGTTTAGGGTTTGGAGGCTGCTGAGGAGGTTTAGGGTTGTCTGTGGGGAAGATGAATAGTGGCACACCCTATATAGGGCTGCCACGTGGCACTTGGAGTGGTTAAAGGAAAATAGAACATTTTTTCTATAAAACATAATAATATATACAAAAATTAAAAAAATATAATATATATGCAAAATATAAAATAATAAATATATATACAAAATATAATAATAACAAAAATGCTGGGGATGGGATTCGAACCCCACCCCTCAGGCAAAACACACACACGCCTTACCGCTGTGGCAGATATATATATTCGTTAATGAAATCACATAAATAACTATATGTACAAAACAAAAATAATCCCATACCTCCAGTATAATACAAGCTAGTCCATCCACTAGGACAACTATATTTTCGTTAATTTATATACACAAAGAAAAATATATTATATGAACATTAAAAAAAAATAAAATTAAATAATAAAAACTATTTTAAACTAATTAATAAATAAACAATAATAATAACTAATATATATTCTATACTAAAACTAATTCTAATGTAATAAATAATAAAATGATAATAACTTTTAAAAAAAAAGAAAAATTCTAACAAAAACTATTAAATAAAATTAATTACAAATAAATCCTAATATTAACAAAAATCTATTTAATACATAAATCTAAACAAAACTATTTAAAAAAAATACTAAAATAAAATAAAATAATTTCTATATGAAAATAAAAATCTATTCAAAACTATTTAATATTCTAAAATATCTCTAACAAATACTAATTTAATTTTAAAATCCTAAAATATCTCTAACATTAAATCAAATCTAATTAATTCTAAAATCCTAAAATATCTCTAACATTACTAACTTAATTCTAAAATCCTAAAATATCTCTAAAATTAAATTAAATCTAATTAATTCTAATACTAAAATGATTCTAAAAACAAATTAATTCTATACTATAAAAATAATCTATTTCTATTCTAAATAAGAAAAAAACTATTTCTAATAAAAATTCAAATAAATTAAACTTCTATATAAAAACTATAAAAATAAAATCTATTCTAAAGAAAGAAATAAATAACTATTCTAAATGATTAAATAAAGCAAAAAATAATAAATAAATGCAAAATGCCATGGGAAAACGGGCGAGCACCGAAATGTGCCGATATTATCAACATGGATTGAATTATCAAGAGGAGAGCGACTTTCGCTCGATTTTGACACTGAGCTTTTCGTTTGAATTAATTTGATTCGCCTGAAACGCGAGCAAAGCGGCTAAAATCCTGACAAATTCAATCCGGCTGATAATACGGGCAAAAATGCGAAAATGATATGCAGATGAAAAACGAAGCAAAAGCCAGTCAAAGTCGGAAAACCGGTGGGCAAATTTTGGGGTGCAACACTTGGCAACACAATTTTTTACCCACGTGTTTACCACGTCACTAATTTACTAGGGAAATACAGCATTTTCTTGTAGTGAACAACAATAAAAACATTTAAATCAGAATAATCCATAAAAAATTATACTAACAACAATAAAAACATTTAAATCAGAATAATCCAATATTAATAAAAAAGAAATTGGAAATAAAATTGTACCTTATAATAACCCTAAACTTTATAGCACAAATGAAGGTGAAATTTTTTTGGGTTTAAGGTAAAAATTTGAGACCTTTCTACAATAATTTTAGATGATATATTGATGATGAAGAATAAGGATGAGAGAATGTAAGATATAAAGCTGGTGTGTGTTTTGTGAGAGGAACATGCTGAAAATAAATACATGTTACCCTCGTTATGACCGTTGTGAGCATTGGAAGTTGTTCTATCATTTTGCTGCGTGTAATTCACACCGCAACTATTTTGTACACTGCTGGATGAAAAGCGTGTTGCAAAATGTGTTGTTGCAGGGTGAGAATCACGTTGCAAACCATGTGACTTTGCTGAGTAATAACCACACCACAACTTCTTTGACACGACATTGTCACGCTCTGCACCGAATTGACATGTGATAACGTTTAAAATTTGAAATTTGAAAACAACCTTGCAAGGTGTTTAGCATGCCACAAACCTTGTTTTAAAAATTTAATTTTCCTCCAAATTAGTTGCGAGGTGAATTATTTAATAAATTTTATTTTTTTATTGGATAAAAGAGTTGCGAGGTGTTTGGCATTCAACAACAATTATTATTTTGCGAGGTGATTTTCACTCCGCTAAGTTACCCAGCTAATTTGAGTTTTTCTTGAAGTGACCTGCACCCCATCAATACATCATGCCACATTTTCCCTCTAATACTTTTTATTTTTTAAAACTCATTTGCAATTCCATGAAACAAATCAATTTTTGAAAATTTCAAAATCTCTCCTTTTGAAACCTGATGTCTTTATTATTTTGATTTTAAATAAAATGTTGCGATGTGGTTTCCACGCCACAACATTTTCTTAAAATTTCAACTTCTTGAAGGTGGAGAAAAACACAAGGGGGGTTTGAATTGGATTTTTACAAAAGTAAATTTTTTGAGCCTTTTAAAAAGAGGTTGCAAAGAGAATGAAGATAAAAAGACACAAGTATTTTTTATCCTAGTTCACTGTTAACAAAGTTACTCCAGTCCACCCGCCAAGGTGATTTCACCTTCAAAAAGGACTTAATCTAATAATCTAGACATATTACAAGAAGTTTGTCTAAGTGTTTAGAAAAACACCTTAGCCCTTTCAATTCTACAGACTAACACTTAGTCACTTGAGGAAAATGATATCATCAAAGATATAAAGAAAGTGTTTACAAAGTTGCTTCTATAAAGCAGATGAAACAAAAGTTTAGGTACAAAGAAATACACAAATATGAGCAATAACTTTGTGTAATACAAATAGATTTTGGACTGTACGTGTTTCTTTTCTTTTTGGATTAATTGTTCTCTGTTGCAAGAAGGAGTGATCTCTTTATATAGCTGGATGTTTGAATCTCGAGGGGTACAAGCGTAACTATTCAAGTCAACTGTTGCAGTAGTAATATTTGACCAGTGAGAGCCAATTTTAACAAAGTCTCACCATATTCCATACATTAGTACTGACTTAAAATTAGTTTATATCAATATAAGGGTGTCTACAGGTACAGATACTTTCATCACACGTTTTTGTCTTGTCCATATCTTCTTATCAGCTTTATCTTGTAAGACCGAAGGATAAAAGAATGAGTGATATCCAAGTCTTCAGTGTCTCTTAAATCTTTTAGAAGTGTTGTCTTCATAATCTTTAGAACACGTACACCAAAACCTTGTATTCAGAACAGTTTAGCGAAGCTTTTTCTTAGAAGCACATTAATTTTTATCTTTAGAGGAATTCAACATTCATCAGAACTTCAGATGTTTTGAAGTAGATTTCTTGAGGTATGTAAGAGATTCTGATTTAGAAATCTTGAGTGTTATCCAGAATCAGTTTTCACTAAACAACTGCATACTTTAAGAAATTCATTAGAGTATATAATTATTACATAAAAATTATATGTATTGTTATCATCAAAACTAGAGATTATATGCAGAACTAAAATCTTATTCTAACAATATCCCCCTTTTTTATGATGAAAAAATCACGTATTTTGATGGAACAATATGTACGAGTATATATGCAAATTGAAAGCTCCTGGGGTATGACTAAATTTTGGTAAAACTTGATGAAAAACAAGATGATCTAACATGAAGAATTCTGCCAGAGAACAAAGATGTCAAATGAAATGTCTGAGCATGAAGACTCAACATCTAGACAGATATAACAGGTTTTTATTTTAAATTTGTTCCAAGATTCAAGGCACGTTTAGTAGTGGATCAATAATAGAAGGTTTGAAATCCAAGACAACTGAAGGTTATAAAAGAAGACTTAGACCTAGGGTTGCATAACTAATCCTTTGTAACACTTTTGTAAAAAGGAAATAAGGGTTTAGGATTTTGAGAGTCGTAGGGCTTTCTTGTGTTGTAAGTCTCCCTTTGTATCAGTAGGATACATTGTGGTAGACATAGTTGTTTATACAAATTCATAAGCCTTAAGGTAATGAAATGTATATTGTTCTTGGATGGAGCTTTGAAGCAAATCCAATAGAATCCGAGGAGGATTGTTAGTCAAGGTGGCTTGGTTGAACTTTACATTGAGAAAGGGGTCTTTTAAATAGGATGATGCAGTTGTTGTCCATTTTAACTGTTAGATATCACAGAAGGTGATTAAGGGAGTGAGATATGTTTCTCTTATCTAGGATGGAGTTCTTAGATAAAGTTTTCATTGGGTAGTGATAGGTAAGCCGGAGGCTGTTTTTTGTAAACCTGAGGTTGTTTACATAAAATTATACTACTGATAGTGGATTCTTCTCCTAGTTTGGTAGCCCCCAGATGTAGGTGAATTGTACTGAAATGGGTTAACATATCTTATGTTATTTATCGTTCTGCAATTTTTTAGTTCAGTATTTGTTTATTGATTAACATGTTGTAACAGATGTTGAAACATCTGTCGTGATTCTGTTGCTAATATTTAGAGTATGAGCTTGATTATTTTGCCCTTCTTTTAAAGTTATATAGAGAATAATTTTGTGACATGGTGTTAGGACATCTGCAATCTGCTATGCCAGAATTTCAATTAGTATCAGAGCGGGCATCCTGTCTGTTTCTGGATGAGATCTTGGGAGTTACTTTCTGGCTCATTAATTAAGGTATGTGTTTATGCGATTAGACCATTCATTAGATATCTGTAATGATTGGTATTGGATCAAGGATGATAACTACTGATTGGTTGGCTTTTGTTTTTGTGAAGATGTTCTAGCTGCTGTAGGTGTTGAGGTTCTTTTCTGCAAGGTGTCTTCTAAGATGTCTTAACATCTTTACTGGAGCCTGCTGAAGATGTGTTGTTGTTCCGCTGCATGTGTTTCTGATGAAAGGGCCTTGGTAAAGCTAGATTGAATACTCTGTTTATCCTCTTTAAATATTTTCCATGAAGGTGTCAGCATCTATGGAAGTTCTAGCCGTTTCAGCAAGGAGTAATGGAATGGAGAGAGTTGTTTGGTGTTGTTTGCCATTGTTGACTTGGTACTTGGAAGCTTAGCATCATTAGGTATTTTGAAGTCAGAAGAGGAGAGTTCTAATTTATCAAATTCATGGTTTATGAAATTGATAAACTATCCTTATCACGTTTTTGAAAATTGACTAAAGACACTTGAGATCTCTCTCAAGTCCACTCATAAGACATCGTCATTCGTGATTAGATGAACATGGAAGATAATCTGGTTTTCTTTCTGAAGATTGTCATCTTTAGTTCTCTAGTGAGGATGAATTTTCATCATCTTGAAGATAATGGGAGGTGATTTATTTTCACCATCCATGATTTGCAAGGGTTTCATCAGCAAGAGAAATTCATAGGCAAGATGAGTCAAGGGTTCCAGTCTTGATGTTTCAACATTCTGCTTGGCAGATATAGATACTTGCACTAAATAATACTTATTGGTATTACTGAAGTGTAAATATTCGTTGAATGGTCTTCCCTACAAGATGTGTGGTTTATTGAACAAGGATTTAAGAAGGTTTATTGCAACAGCTCAAGGACTAACATCAGGTGGACGATCCAAGAAGGTTTTCTTATAAGGATTTAAGATCCATTGCTATTTGTAATATTCACAAGTATTTAATAGATTATCCTTAGTTGATGATCAAGGAAGATGAAGCCAAGGTGTCTCATCAGTTGTTGCATCATCAATGCTCAAGTATCTGGTCCTTGGATCTATTTGGACTACTACAAGGATCCAATGTTCAACCAGATGATGGAACATCATATCAGCATCATGCGGTCTAGTTCTAGACACATGTAAAGGAGTCTTTAGAGATTCAGGTTTTCTCCAAGGATCTTAAGATACAAGTGAAGATGAAGACATATTTATCTTGATGAATATTACTTGGGTCAGTTTATTTCTGATCTAGGTACATAGGAGTGCAGAAGTTGTATTCAAATTTATTCCACGGGAGTATGTATTCATCTTGGAGGTCAAGGATAAGGGTCTAGGACAATATCTCTGACATCTTGAAGATTTATCTTCTTAAAGAAATATGGATTTCTTGTAGCTATTGTCTGGTCTATTCTTGTGACTACTCTTTCCTAAAGAATCAGGCTTTGGCATGTTTGGTTCTTCTGAGGATGAGTTCTTAAAGCTGGTGCTCTTCAAGGTATTTGGTCTTAAGATTGGTTGTAGATCATTAACACATGATGGAAGTTATTTGAAGACCAAAAGAGGAACTAGCTCTGCTCTTGGCTTACTGATTGTTGAAGGAATCTTCAGTTACGGAGCTTGCTTTGGTGGGAGTATAAGAGTTTAATTCTCTCTACAATTGTCTGAATTTTTTGATGACCAAGATGGTAGGAGCTGTGTTCTCTGAAAATCTTCAGTTGGATTACTATGCAATAGTATGTCCAATGGTAATTATATCAAGAACCATAGTATTTTGTATCTGTGATATGGGAAGGATGTCCTAACTGATGTTAGAACATCATCATGTTTTCTGAAATTGGAGTTCAGATTATAAAAGTGATATTCACCTGTTGTATCAGAAGTGTTCTAACTTATCATACAGAAGAATGATGAGGTGAAGACTGTCTTGGATTATGGGGGTATCTATCTTGTACTCTGACTCATGTTGTGGTCAGAATGCTTGTGGATTGCTTATACTACAAGTAACTCTAGAAATAAGTGGATACGTTTGGTGCTTGTGAAGTAAGTAAGCTGAGGATTTATGGAGCATGTATTTGATGTTTTTCAAGTGTGAATGACATCTGGGATAACTAACAAACTAAGAGACTATGTATGTCTCTTTGAGGAATGTGAAGCATTTTAGGTTCAAGTGGATTTATTCTCAAAGAACATGGATATCTATGGCTATAAAATCCAAGGTGGATTTGTACAAGGTATGGATAGGTTTAGGATGAGAGGGATCAATGGGGATTTTGGTCTCAATCCAAGAGTTTGTTGGTTATGGTACAAGGATGGTAATCCTGATACTTCTCACTATACGAGCATGAAGTTGGTCATGTGATAACATGTGGTGATTTTGGGTGTCTCTTGTTGGAAGAAGCATCATTTATGAAAGATGGGGGAAGAACTTATGTTTGTTGAGTGTACTATTGTGGTACATAGATTACTTGTGGATCAAGCAGTGAGTGAATGCGTTCAGCAGGTGTGTTGAAAAAGGAGTGAGCTCTAGAAGACATGAAGATGAGTCTTATGTTTTCCATTCACTTTAAGGTGTTCTTCTTAAAAGTAGCACTGGTTATCCTTGATAGGGGGAGTTAGACTTCTGTCTAGGATCTGTTGCTGCAGTAGTACAATTGTTTATCAAGATTTTTTATGGTTTCAAGAAGTTTCTGATTATGTTCGTATGGTGAGGGTGTAATGTCAGACAAGATATCGTGACAATGTGTTACTGATGAAGTTCAAGGTGGACTTGGCAGTTTAGATTTGGTTCTATAATTGGGGTGTCAATGGATTGAATCAGATTTGTACAAGCTTCTTGGGAGTTTCCTGAGAGTCATTGCTTGTGTCTGGGAGAATTATTTTTCTCTGCAGATTGGGTTTCGTGTTCAATTGCTTAAAGTCTTGAAGATATCTTGACCATACTTACTAATTCTAGATGAAAGGAGTTCATGCAGAGTTGAGTAAAGAGGAGTGTGATTAAGTGTCAAATCTTGTATGATTGTGCTATGAGCTATTGGCAGAAAATCTCTTGCTTGATGCAGAAGAAGATATTAGACAATGTCTTACTGGATGTTAGGACATTGTTTAGGACTTGCCTATTAATCCTTGTGGACGATGGTCCTTGGAAAATGAAAAACGTGCGTTAAAGAGAGCATGTTTCCTCGGTACATGCATTATCTTTGGATGGTTCCCCTTAAAGAAGAAAAAGTCAAAAGTGTTTTGGCCAGTGCACATTATTTTAGGTGAAGTTACACTCCTCATTTAATGTTCTCATTGAATTGACCTTCGTTATTTTCAATGGTTCGTTACATCCTAAGGAAACAACTCGGGTATATAAAGGGAGTTCTTGGCTTTGACTTATCTCGGTTTGTTTTTCTATTGTGATGTGTTATCATGGCATTTGTCTGCTTTTGGGTATGTTCAGTATGGGTATGGGTTTGTGTTGGACATCTTTGTCAATTTTTGGCTAAAAAGGGGGAGAAAAGTACAGGGGTTGAGTCTGTTCTTGCAGTTGGTTTGAAAGGATGTTGGATAGGATGTTTTGACATTCTATCTGAGTCTTAGGTTTCCTTTCTGTTCTGAGTCCTTCCTTTGTGTCTTGTGATCTGATTTATGAACATAGTCGTGTCTTGTGTTCTGAGTTATCCAGGTGAGGGAGTATAGGTTCCTTGGTAAGGGGGAGCATTCTAGAGGGGTAGTGTGTTTGGGGGGAGTGTTCTTTGATCAACTCTTTCAGACTTCCTTCTAACTTCTTTAGGAGTCTCAACTTCCTTTCAGGACCTTTTTCAACTTTACTCACCCTGGTTTTATTGTGCAGAAGGAGTTTTAGCCAAAATTTGTTAAAAATGGGAAATTCAAAAGCTTCTGAGGTTTGACTAAATTTTGGTAAAACTTGAGGAAGAACAAGATGATCCAACATGAAGAATTCTTCCAGAGAACAAAGATGTCGAATGAAATGTCCCAACATGAAGACTCGACATCTAGACAGATATAATAGGTTTTAATTTTAAATATGTTCCAAGATTCAAGGCGCGTTTAGTAGTGGATCAAGGACAGAAGATTTGAAGCCCAAGACAACTGAAGGTTATAAAAGAAGACTTAGACCTAGGGCTTCATAACTAATCCTTTGTAACATTTTTGTAAAAGGGAAATAAGGTTTTAGGATTTTGAGAGTCGTAGGGCTTTCTTGTCTTGTAAGTCTCCCTTTGTATCAGTGGGATACATTGTGGTATACTTATTTTTTTTATACAGATTCAAAAGCCTTGAGGTAATGAATTGTATATTGTTCTTGGATTAAGCTTTGAACCAAATCTAATAGAATCCGAGGAGGACTGTTAATCAAGGTGGCTTGCCTGAACTTTACATTGAAATAGGGGTCTTTCAAGTAGGGTGATGCAGTTGTTGTCAATTGTAACTGTTAGATATTGATCGACAAAATAGCAAGTGTACTATTTTTATCAATCGAGTAATAAGGGAAAAAGTCCCAAGTATTGATCTCGAGGACTGCGTAGTAATCGACATTGGTTTTAATATTCAAAGGAACAATAATACCTTGGGGTTGTTTAGTAACAGGTTATAAGAACAAGTAAAATAATAACTATTTAGAGTAAAAATAAAAACAATGCTAGGGAAGTGGATAAATTGTTAGTAAAGACCTTTAAAGAGTCATTTGTGAAATATTCGTTTCCAACCTTAATAAGTCAAATTTCAAAATCAGTTTTTCTTAATTCCTTAATGAAAAACCCTTTGATAATTTTCCTACGCACTAATTCCTTAGTTGCAAAGAAAAATTATCAAGCAATAGTTCTGACATAAGAAACACGTTGTTACGGGATATCCCCATTCTTAGGCAATATCAACCGTAATATTATTTTGCAAAAGCATTAGGTTGATTTTCCAGACCGAAACCTAATTGTTACTCAAATTCCATTTTCCAATATGAATTCACATTAAGATCGTTGCAAAAATAAAATATATAAGGTGAACAACGTAAATCTCATAGAATAATCCCAACAAAGGTCAATACATTGCAATTTAGGACCACCCCCTAACAAATGGGGGTTTAGCCACTCATGTTCTTAATCAAAATAAATACACTTAAAAATAAAAGAGAGAAAGTCATTACAATAGGAATTGGTCTCCTTGGATCATCAATTGCTTCCGCTTTTGATCGATCCTTGTTCTCCAGAAATATCCTTCTCTAGTGTAAAAACTAGATCCCAAAATTCAGAAGTAAAAAGTCTTAGCCAAAAAGCGGCTAATATATCCAAATTCAAATTACATCACGAAATGCCTAAAATGCCCTTCGAGACAGCTCAGCCAACATAAAAACAGGAAAAAAAACAAATTCACTATCAGTGGCCCTGACATGGTCCGTGTCATGGGACACGGGTGGCCGTGTCAGGCTGCTGCTCAATGGGGGCGTGTTCTTCTTCTTCAGGGGCTGCAACACGGGCCATGTTGTGTTACACGGGCACCCGTGTTGCACTTTTGTTCTCCCATTTTCCTCTTCTAATCTTGGTCGTGTCCCTCCATCATGACCCTCCTGACACGGGTCGTGTCAGGCGACACGGGCACTCGTGTCAGGCCTCTGAGTTCCACTTCTTCAACGGTCTTTGTCCCCGAAATGGCACGGATATTGGATCACCACTTCCTGCTGAAAACACACTGAAAACAACCAAATCACACGCACCGGTGGCATAAAATGATACAAACCTCAAAATAAGACTTTCTCAAAGACGATTGAAAATAATGATTAAAATATGAACAAAAGACTCGAAAACGGACGAAAAATTGAAAAACTAATGACATACCCAGTTTGAAATACACAACTAAAACCCACTGATCAGATATAACAGGAGGTGATTAAGGGAGTGAGATAGGTTTCTCTTATCTAGGATGGAGTTCTTAGATAATGTTTTCATTGGGTAGTGATAGGTAAATCGGAGGCTGTTTCCTATAAACCTGAGGTTGTTTACATAAAACTATACTACTGATAGTGGATTCTTCTTTCTGGCTTGGTAGCCCCTAGATGTAGGTGAATTGTACCGAACTGGGTTAAGATATCTTGTGTTATTTATCATTATGAAAATTTACAGTTCAGTATTTGTTTATTGATTAACATGTTGTAACAGATGTTGAAACATCTGTCGTGATTCTATTGTTGATATTCAACGTATTAACTTGATTATCCTGCCTTTGTTTTAAAGTTATGCAGAGAACAATTTTGTGACATGGTGTTAGGACATCTGCAATCTATTATGCCAAAATTTCACAAAAGATGTTAGAGTTTCAAAAATTTATCATTAAGTTAGAAAACTCCCCTTGAGTCAGAACCTAGTTTATTATTGATAGTCTTAAGAGATATCAGAGCCTTGTTGACTTATCAGATCTTGAATTATTTGAAACTTTACACTTAATCATTGGAGCTTGATATAATTTCAGAGATTTATGAGTTTGTCAAACTCAACAGCTATCCATTCATTAAAACTATTCCACCAGGTATCCAAATATGAAGGATCATTTTTAGATTCATATTCCTCATAGAGCTTCCGAACTCTACTTTCTGCATTATTCTTGAAACTAGATATTACTTCATCAAGGTTTAGGTTAAGAGGTTAAGAATTAGAGGTGTTATGATTAGAGTTGGTTTCTTCATCAGAATCTGATTTCTTAGTAAAGATGTTATTGGATTCTGAAGGAGCATTTGTCATGGTTTGATCAGTATTCTGATCAGGTGAGTATGGATCAAAAGTTTCAGAGGTGAAAGATTTGAATGCTAAAGTGACGTTTGTTGTGGATATGGAAATGGGTATGGGTTTTGAGGTAGGAATTGGTTTTGAAGTGGTAGTTTTTGAGAGTGGCTGAGTAATGTAAGTTGGGAAGGTTTCTGGAGGGACAATGTTTGTTGTAGATGAGAATGCAAAAGAGAAAAGTGATGTTATTACAACTGTTGTAGAAGTGGTTGAAGGGGAAACTATGTCAGGATTTGTTGTTCGAGAAATGGATTTTGAGATGGTAGGAGGTAATTTGGATTTTTTTTAGTGGGGGATGGTATAATGGATGATGAAGGTGGGATGGATGTAGTTATGACTATGGTTGAAATAAGTGGAGGAGGTGGATGAATTGATGTGAATTGATGGAGTAAGAGTTCTAGTATTAGAACCAGATCTAACAGATGGAGAGCCAGAGGAGTTACTAGAGGGAGTAGGATAAGATCCCGGTGCAGAAGACTTCTAAAGATTTACATAATCTTTTAGATAAATTTTCTTGATCATCTTTTTCTTCTTCTCAAACTTCTTCAGAGATGATTCACGTGGTCTTTTCATTAGATTAGGAGGATCATCATGCAGATCATCATAGGTAAATCTAGATATATCAAGACTGTCTGCTTCAAGCATTTGAGATACTCTTCAATAGCTTCTGGTGAATCAAACTTGGTGAAAAGAGGAAATTCTTTAACAACTAGTCTTCGATCCTTGATGATTTCCTAATCTGTAGCAATAGTTGGTTTAACCAAAACTTTTTCAATGATAGCCATACTCTTGAGATTTCTTCAATTTATAGGTTTTATAGTATCTATTATAATATCATTCACAAATTTCAGCTCTAGTAAATGATCTACAAGACCATTTTTGATAAGAATGTCTGAGATCAGTCTGCCTAGAGGAATGTAGCTTTTAGGTTCGCAGTGTTTCTAGTTTCTTTGGCAGCATCTCCGAGGTATTTGAACAAAATTGAAGGAAGATGCATTGGTTCCCCTTTCATCAGAAAGTACAACATAAACTTTTGATCAACATTGACATAATCAGACGAACTAGATGCTGGTCTGTGATAAATACATCCCAGAATGATTTTCAGCCATACCCGAAGATTTTTGTGAAGTTTTTGATTTTTGGATTTACTCTCAGAGGTTTGAGTAAATATTGCAGGGTTAATTTATTAAAGAAAACCCTTTTTCCTCTTGTGTGTTCCATTCCCAGCAATGTAGCAATTGATTTCTCAGTGATAACACACTTATAACCATGAACATGAGACATAATGTATCTGTCATCAACATCAATGTATCTTCAAAATTCTTTTATAAATTTTGGGAATATTGGACCGTAAAGAAGATTAAAGTAATTTCCACAACCTTGTTTATGAAGATCCTTGGTTAAATCCAACCCATCTTCCTTTAAGTTATCAAAATCCATCAAAATTTCACAGAGAACTTCTAGCTCCTCAAATGGTTTTGCAAAGTGGATTTGCGCAGATCAATCAAGGATATGTTGGACGACAGCTGGTTGAAATACAATCAGATATTTAGGTAGAGTCATGGATTCTGGTTGCATGGTGTTGGTAGTCATTGGTTGAGAAGATTCAGTTTGTTGCATTTGTTTCGAGAATTCGTAGATAGTAGCATGTTGAGCATCCATGGATGAGAGTAAGAAGTAGAAAATAAGGATTTTAGGTTTAAAGAGGATGAAGTGTGGGTAAAGAGTAGCGTATTGTGTGAGAGTGAGAGTAGTGAGTATATGGAGAAAAAGAAATGATCTCACGCTTTGAAAGACATACAAAAGAGAGAGTAATAAATAGTAATTATAATTTTTAACCTAATCTCAAGACATTCCATCGCTCGAGGTGTCACTTCAACCGATAAAGTATAATTCAAAATAGACAGGTGTCCAAAAAAAATCATAGCCACACGTTTGAAAATGTACGGTTTAGATGCTCTTAGAGTCTGAATACCAAGGGGTTTTCTGACTTGAGATGATTCTAACCAAAACACTTTCTAACTTTGAGAAAATATCATTGATTCAGAAGGATAAAATTAGAAAATATTTGCACAAGTCAGAATCACAATTTTAGATAGAGTTGAGCACATTAGAAAGGAAAATTCATTCTGGACAGAGTTCCATTTTAAAATTTTTCAGAATGAACAGAAACCTATCTTCAGCTAAGGGTTTTGTAAAGATATCAGCCCACTGGTAGTCTGTATCTATGAGTTCTAAAACAATAACCCATTTCTAAATATAGTCTCTAATAAAATGATGTTTAATTTCTATTTTTTTTGCCTTAGAGTGTAAAATAGGATTCATATTTAGGCAAATAACAATCGTGTTACCTTAGAAGATAGGGATGTTACTCTCATGTATTTGAAAATCCTCAAGTTTATTTTTTATCCAAAGCATCTGAGTGCTGCAAAGTGATGCTGAGATGTATTCTGCTTCAGACATTGATAGCTCAATATTCTTTTGCCTTTTTCTAGCCCATGAAACAAGATTGTTACCCAGAAACTGACAGTTTCAAGAGGTGCTTTTACGTTCTAATCTGTCTCCAGCGTAATCTGCATCACCGAAACCTGATAGCTTGTATTCTAATGTTTTCTCATACATCAAGCCAAGGTTAGATGTCCCTTTCAGATATCATAGGATTCTCTTAACAACAGTTAAATTATTTTTCCTTGGATCAGATTGAAATCGATTTTGATGACGACAAAGCTTCTCAAGCGATTTTGATGACGACACACTCCACAACATGAAGGATTGTTTAAAGGCTATCGAGTAAATCAAATTTGAAGCAACTCAATTTCATATCATTATGTCAAAGATTGATCAATAATGGAGACATGTTCTACACAAAGGGAGGTACAACGTTTAAGCTACTATATACCTTAAACAAGTATTCAACTTCATATCTCTTTCTTGCATTTCATATTAAAACCTTTTAAAAATATTTCTATGCAGTTCTGCCTCTTTTTCAAAATTGTTTTTCTGAAAAAGTGAACAGAGTAACCGCTTACTCAAACCTGGTAACCAATTACCCTTTGTAATCTTTCAAATTTTTTAGTATGTTGAGGCTGGTAACCGGTTACCCATTTATGGTAATCGATTACCACTGACGATGCAGGCCAGAAATTTGCATCTTTTGGTATAAAATTGTTTTCATTCTTCTTCTTGAATGATGGCATCTCTTGGCCATTATGTCTCTTCTGAAAAGGTGTTTAGAGGCATATATACCTCTAAACTCAGATTTTAAATCCAAACCTTCTTGCAAAAATTTCAAATATATTTTTCATCTCTCATTCTCAAATTTTTACTGGTGTTAAAATTCTAATTTTTCAAGACTGAAACTTTCATACTTCAACTTTCATAAATTCATCATAGTTTCACTCATTTACCTCTTGAACACTTGTTAAGATATATAAGAGTTGAAATATCAAGAAGAATATCGATCGAAAAATTGATATTTTGAAAACAATTGCAAAACTACTCAAAACAGATTTTATTCATTTACTCTTTGATTACATACTTAGTGTTCCAGGGATTTTAGAATTAAGTTTGTAAGGTTGTTACCTTGCTGTGCAGGATTTTTGGAAGCAAGAGGTCCATATTGAAAGGATTGTTCTCATTGGACTTAGTTGAAAAATTCAAGAGTTTGTTCTTGGTGGTTTGATTATTTAGAATATGTATAGAAAGACTAGGTAGAAGTCTTGTCTTAGGATCTAACAATTATTGAAAAATATCTTCCATGTTGAAAGGGGACTGGAGTACTCTCGGATTGTGAGAGGAACCAGGATATATCATCATGTCTCTTTACTTTCCGCATTTACCGCATTCTTCACTTAGTAAATTTTAGGAAAGTAAAACAAGGATCCTACATCAAAGACCGGAAAATTTTAAGTACCTAATTCACCCTCCACCTTAGGTGCATTTCATACTTATAATTGGTATCAGAGCTGGTTATTGGTAACCTGTTCCTAAAAGATCCAGATGGCTTCCACTAGCGCAAATCCGGTGTTCAAAGATGGTTGTAGTAGTAATAAACCTCCTTTGGTCTCTGGTGAACATTTCGACTTCTAGAAAATTTGCATGAAAGCACATCTAGAGGCACAAGGAGAAGGAAAATGGGAAACTGTTGAAACTGGCCTCATGTACCAACTAGTATTGTAAATAGCGTCGGTACTCCAAAAATTCAAAGTGCATGAGACGATGATGTTAAAAAGAAAGTCCTAAATGAGAAGAAGGCTATCAATATTTTTCAAAGTGCTTTAAGTATGGATGAATTCTTCTGAATTTCGCAATGCAAATCGGCTAAGTAAATTTGGGATACTTTGATGGAGACTCACGAAGGAACCGCCGAGGTTAAAAGGTCAAGGCTGAACACACTAAGTTAAGAATACGAGATGTTTCATATGTTGCCCAGAGAATCCATTGTTGCTCTCCAGAAAATATTTGTTCACCTACTGACCAATCATTTGATTCCATTAGGTAAAACATTCTCCAATGGTGAATTAAATATGAAAGTGTTAAGATCTTTAACAAGAGAAGGGCAACCCAAAGTTACGGGCAATTTCGGAGAAGAAGAGCCTCTCTCAACAATGACTTCCACATCGCTTTTTGGAAAACTTCAAGAGCACGACTTAGAACTTGGACGTGTTGAGAAACATGAACATCAATAGAAAAAGTCTAAAGACATTGCTCTAAAAGTATACTCAAAGAAGGACAAGATGATGATGCATTGGAGGAAGATGAAACTTTTATGATACTAGTTAGGGAGACTTGGAAAATTCTTCAACAAAAGTGGCAAACCCGTTAATTATGCAAAGAGGAAGAAACGCTTCAAGAAAAGGGAGTCTTCCACATCAAATCAAGATGTTACATGTTATGAATGTGGGAAGTAAGGTCACATTAAATTGGATTGTCCAAGACTTTCAAAGAAGAATGGGTTCAAAGAGAAAAAGGAGACAAAGAACAAGAAGGCTATGTTGCATGGGAGGGACAATGACATTAGTTCATCATCCGAATCAGAAAAGCGAAGAAAGTGAAAATTTGGCATTGATAGGCTTCTCATCACTCCGACGAAGAAAATGATGAGGTTTGCTTGAAAGCACTTCAAATATTTGGCCTCTTCATGATTAGTGGTTGTTCGATGCAATAGTGCAGTTCAAAATGCTAAACGCCTTCAAGCAAGGTTCAAAATCTAAAGCTTAAGGCCAAGGGTTATGTACCTATGTGACAATTAGACAAAGGGAGCAACACCTTCTTGATGTTAATGCAACTTTGGAGCACAACTTACCTTCGATAAGGCCTAATTAGATTATGTCACAAGGATTCAAAATCAAGTTCACAAAAGATGAATGTTTGAAGACCCCCCGTCCCCCCCCCCCCCTAAAGCTAAAAGGTAAAAGAGGATCAATAATATATTTATGATTTCTCTTAACAATTTGTATTTGAAAGTTAAATGTCTCATGGCGAATAATAATGAATCATGGTTATGGCATAAGAGATTTGCTCATATACACATGGGAAATTTGAACAAGTTGGTTAAAACATGATCTAGTTGTTGGTTTGCCTAAGATAAAATTCATCAAGGGATAAGTTGTGTGACACATGTTAAAAAAGGGAAACAAACAAATCAACTTTCAAGTCAAAGAGTGTGGTGTCCACTACAAGGCCACTACAATTGTTACACATGGACATTGTTTGGTACCATCGAGAATAAAGAGCTTCGGAGGTAAGGTTTATGCTTTGGTTATTATTGATGATTTTTCTATATTTTGTTGGACTTACTTTTTAGTGCAGAAAAGTGATTGCTTTCAAAGCATTCAAGAAGTTGAAAAACAAATACAAAATGAGAAGTTATTAACAATTGCCTCCATAAAGAAGTGACCATGGTGGAGAATTCCAAAATGCTTCTTTTGAAGACTTTTAGGAAGAATATGGAACCTCTCACAACTTTTCGGGCACCAAAGAACTCCCCAACAAAATGTCTTGTAGAAAGGATGAATAGATCATTGGTGGATACTTGCAAGGATAATGCTTAGCGACTCGAACTCTTCCAAAATATTATTGGGCGGATGCGGTTAGTACGACATGCTCTGTAAGTAATCGTATTAATATTAGACCTATTCTTAAAAAGACTCCTTTTGAACTTTTCAAAGGGAGAAAACCAAACATTGCTTACCTTCATATCTTTGGATGCAAGTGCTTTGTCTTGAACAATGACAAAGACAATTTTCGGTAAGTTTGATGAGAAATCTGACGAAGGCATATTTCTCAGCTACTCTCTCTCTAGTAAGGCTTTTAGAATTTATAATAAAAGAACTTTAACTATTGAAGAATCTATGCATGTTAAATTTGATGAATCTAACCCCTCCAAGGAGGAAGTTGTTTTGTGTGATGATGATGATGATATTGTAGATATTCCTAAAGAAGGTAACTCCTCAATCAAATGATCAACCTAAGCATCAAGAAGAACTGATTCAACAAAAGTTAAAAGACGATAATCTTACCTAAGGGAACGGAGATCACATAGAGATTCACTCCGACTAATAAAGTTATTGGTGATATAGTCAAAGGCGTTACAACTAGACTCAACGTCAAGGATGCATGCTTGAATATGGCGTTCGAATCTCAAAATAAACCTTCCAAAGTTGCTGAAGCCTTTAGGATACGAACAATGGATCATTTCTATGCAAGAGGAGTTAAATCAATTCAAAAGGAATCAAGTTTGGGAACTTTGTTCCTAGGCCAAGTGATAAACACATCATAAGGTACTTAGATGGGTGTTTAAAAACAAACTTGATGAGAATGGGTAATTGTTCGAAACAAGGCAAGATTGGTGGCTCAAGGGTATAATCAAGAAGAAGGAATTAATTTTGAAGAAACTTTCGCTTCCGGTTGCAAGGTTAGAAGCTATTCATTTATTACTTGCTTATGCATGTTCATTGAATTTTCAGTTGTACCAGATGGATGTTAAGAGTGCATTCCTAAATGGCTACATCATCAAAGAAGTCTATGTTAAGCAACCCCCCTGGCTTCGAGGACTTCAAGAATCCATCACATGTCTTTAAGTTGAGAAAAGCTCTTTATGGCTTAGAGCATGCACCAATGGTGTGGTATGATTGACTCAACAACTTTTTTATGCGAAAAGGGATTTGAAAAGGGTAAAGTTGACAAGACCTTGTTCATCAAGCGAATCAAGGATAACACTTTATTTAGTTTAAGTCTACGTTGACGACATCATATTTGGATCAACTAAAAAGATCTGTGTGAGGATTTCTCGTTGATGATGCAAGGAGAGTTCGAGATGTCTATGATGGAAAAAATGAATTATTTCCTTGGATTACAAATAAAGAAAATGAAGGATGGCATCTTCATCAACCAAGCCAAGTATTGCAAAGAGTTGTTGAAGAGATTCAACATGGATAGTTGTAAAGCGATGTCTACTCCAATGGGATCCGGAACTTATGTTGATCCAAGATGAATCGGGAATTTTAGTTGATATCACAAAGTATCGAGGTATAATTGGTTCTCTATTATGTTTGATGGCAATCCATCCTGAAATTATGTTCAGTGTGTGTTTATGTGCGCGGTTTCAAGCAAATCCAAAGGAATCACATCTCACTGCTGTAAAGAGGACCATGAAGCATCTCAAAGGAACAACCAATGTTAGATTATGGTATCCGAAAGGTAGTATCTGTAACTTAGTAGGTTTATTCCGACTCAGATTATGTAGGGTTGTAGAGAGGATCGCAAGAGCACGAGTGGAACGTGTCATATTCTTTGAAATGCATTAATTTCTTGGTCCTGTAAGAAGCAAGCATGTGTTTCCCTTAGTACGACTGAAGGGCGGAATACATTGCGGCAGGAATTTGTTGTGCTCAGATTCTATGGCCCAAACAATAATTACATGATTATGGATTAAATCTCGGATGCATTCCTCTAAGGTGTGATAATACAAGTGAAATCAACATTACGAAAAATCTTGTCATGCATTCAAGTATAAAACATATTGATATCTGACATCACTTTCCTACGAGATCATGTTTTACAAAAGGACATTGAAGTTACCTTCGTAGATAGTCATAATCAACTGGGGGACATATCACAAAACCTCTTCCAAGAGAAGCATTTTACAAGATCCGAAGAGGAGCTTGGAATCCTAGAATATACGAAGGTGATGTGTAAATCTTCAATATTAATTCATTATTTTTCCTAAAGTAATGCCAAGGTACTCTTTACTATATGCTTTATATTCAAAAATTGACAATTTTCACTTTTTACATTTTTACATGAAGTTAAATCCATTTATTTTGACTTGCTTGACTTTTCAATATGTGTATTATACTTTATAATGACTTGTTAAAATAAAACTTTTTTGAAATCTCATGGTGGTTAAGAGAAAATGAGTTGCTGTTTTTTTTTGGCGCATATGGTAATCGGTTACCTAAAGTGAGTAACCCTTTACCACTGTTTCGTTTTCAATTCTGTAGGCTTTTTGTGATAGGGGTAAACCGATTACCCATTCTTGGTAACCAGCTACTACTGAAACGCTTTCCAATTTTTTTAAAGAAAAACCAAAATTTTAAAAGTCACTTATATAGCTTATTTTTCTTTCTTTTCCACTTCCATAAGCACTTATTTAGTCACTTAAAGGCATTCATACCTATTCTACTCATTCACTTCACTCTTTCAATCTTCTCTCCTTCTCATTCAAGATTGAGTCAAAGCTCTTAAAAATTTATTAACTCACTCTACTCCTTAAATACCTCACCAACATTATTCTCTACTCAACCAAATCCAAATTTCACTCTTCTATGTCGTAAACCCTAGAAAGCTTCAGAAATCATCAATGGCTCCAAAAATTGCAAGATAAAGGGAAAAAGAAATTGGGAGAAAGCTCAAAACCCACAGAAGCAGAACAACAAAAAACTTTCAAGGTGAGGCGGCTTAACTTCAACATTCAGAACGCGACCTCTTATGTCAGTAAAATATACGAGTTTGATTTCCTTCCCTACTCATAGTTTTAACTTTCCAGAACTACTAAAAACTCAAGGTATAGATAAACTTGTTAGCAACATTGGACCAGTTTATTCGAGTTTAGTGAAGGAAATTTACTATACTCTTGTGGTTGGATACGATGATTTTGGAGATGTTTCCCCTACAATCCACTGTTAAGGGTGAATCAATTACAATGGCTATAGAAGAATTGAGAAAATGTTTAGAAATTCCTTATGAAGGGGCTAATATTAAAACTGGTTTTAAATTAGAAGAGGAAACCTTGGAAATTTTTTCAAGCATGAACTATTATATCGAATTTTCTCGGATTACACAGGAAGAGCTAATGAGTAGGTAGAACCTTGAATCTTCTTACGTGTAATTAAGCTAGGGCCAAGAATCTCACTGTTAGTGACGCGGGATGCTTCACTATATTCTTGCATATATATTGGTTCCAAAGCACTCTAATCACTCTCAGGTGAGTGATATGGAGATCCAACAGTTGTTTGCCATAAAAACAAACTTGAAGGTGAATTGGGGCGTATGTTATCATGCAACATATGCGACAACCTCAGAACTTTAACTGGAGGACTTCCTTACGGACGGATTATTTCTATCATTTTGGAGGCAATTTTTATTCGGCTTCAACGGAAACCACAGACAATGATGACTTCAAAGGTTAATGAAATTAACGTCTCAACAGCTACCAAGAACACAAGAATTATTCAAAATGATGAAAAACGGTATGTGTAGCAAGGATGATACTTCTTCTTCTGCTGCCTGTTTCAAATCCTGAAAAGGGTTAACTTGAATGAACTCATCTACAAAAGGATTGTAGCCCTTTGACAACAAGGTGGATCTTCACATTAAGGAACATCGGAAAGGTATGGCTTTAATGAGAAAAATGTTCAAATCCATAGCTTTGCAGCAACTTGCAACTATCCAAAAAGAAGAAGAAGAAAAGGGAGATGAAGATGGAAATGAAGATGAAGAAGAAGATGATGAAGAGTGACGGCTATGTCTGAAAGTGAATGATTAATTTTTTCTTTATGTTCTATGTTCTGAAACTTTATGTTTTATGATTATGTCTTTATGTTTGTGTGTTGTAAACAAGTACAATGTTTCGTTCCATTTAAATTATGTGTGTTTCGTAACAAAGTGTTGTTTAATGTTTGTGATGTATTTTTGTTTTGTATTATGTTGTTTTATATGTTTATGTTTAGTCTGTCCATTTTTTGTGTGTTGCTTTTCCCATCCTTTTTGTTGTTGACAAAGGGGGAGAATAAATACATATGTGTATTGTTGTTCTTGCTTTCTAACAAATTTTGCAGAAAAATCTCAAAGACTCTTTCAAATCAATGATTAGGGGGGAGCAATTATCCGAGGGGGAACAATAGCGCTTTTTTTAGAAAAGCGCGTGGAAAATGAACTTTCAAGTAGAGGTGGTCATCATCAAAAAGGGGGAGACTGTGAAGATAAAGCTTCTCAAGCGATTTTGATGACGACACACTTCACAACATGCAAGGTTGGTTTAAAGGCTATCGAGTAAATCAAGTTTGAAACAACTCAATTTCATATCATTATGTCAAAGCTTGATCAAGAATGGAGACAAGTTCTACACAAAGGGAGGTACAACGTTTAAGCTATTATATACCTTAAACAAGTAGTCAACTTCATCTCTCTTTCTTGCATTTCATGTTAAAACCTTTATAAAAACATTTCTATGCACTTCTGCCTCTTTTTTAAAACTATTTTTCTAAAAAATTAAACAGAGTAACCAGTTACTCAAACCTGGTAACCCGATTATCCTTTGTAATCTTTCAAATTTTTTAGTACGTTGAGGCTGGTAACGGCGTTTACCCACTTATGGTAACTGATTACCATTGGCATTGCAGGCCAGAAAGTTGCATCTTTTAGCATAAAATTATTTTCATTCTTCTTCTTGAATGATGGCATCTCTTGGCCATTATGTCTCTTCTGAAAAGGTGTTTAGAGGCATATATATATACCTCTAAACTCAGATTTTAAATCCAAACCTTCTTGCAAAAATTTCCAATATATTTTTCATCTCTCATTCTCAAATTTTCACAAAGTGTTAAAATTCTGTTTTTTCAAGATTGAAACTTTCATACTTCAACTTTCATAAATTCATCATAGTTTCACTCATTTACTCTCTTGAACACTTGTTAAGATATATAAGAGTTGGAATATCAAGAAGAAGATCGATCGGAAAATTGATATTTTGAAGTCAATTGCAAAACTACTCAAAACAGATTTAATTCATTTACTCTTTGATTACATACTTAGTGTTCCAGGATTGTTGGAATAAGTAATTGTAAGTTTGTTACCTTTGTTGTCCAAGATTGTTAGAAGCCAAGAGGTCCATATTGAGAGAGGATTTGTTCTAATTCGACTTAGTTGAAAAATCCAAGAGTTTGTTCTTGGTGGTTTGATTGTATAGAATCTGTATAGAAAGACTAGGTAGAAGTCTTGTTTTAGGATCTAACAATTATTGAAAAATCTCATTTGTGTTGAAAGGGGACTGGAGTACTCTCAGGACTGTGAGGGGAACCAGGAAATATGCACAGTGTCTCTTTATTTTCCGCATTTACCGCATTCTTCACTTAGTAAATTTTAAGAAAGTGAAATAAGGATCCTACATCAAAGACCAAAAAATTTTGAAGTACCTAATTAACCCCCCCCCCCCCCCCCCCGCCTCTCTTAGGTGCATTTCACACTTACAAGATATACACTGAATAAAATATTTGGGCGAGAAGCAGTCAAATAGAGAAGAGATCCTATCATACAGTGATAGAGCTTCTAAAAAACCTTTTTACTTACCTCGTCTTTATCCAGAATGCTTGTAGGATACATGGGAGTCTTTGCTGGTTTGCTATTTGACATGTCGAATTTCTTCGGGAGTTCTTTTGTGTATTTGCTTTGATGAATGTATGTAACATCTGGAGTCTGATTTATTTGAATCCCCATAAGTTTTTTAACTCTTGCATCAAACTCATTTTAAACTTTGCTTGCATTATCTTAAAAAACTCTTGACACACAGATGGATTTGCAGAACCAAAAATTATATCATCTCCATAAATTTGGCATATCGTCAGATCATTTCCAAAGTTCTTACAGAAAAGAATAGTGTCCACCTGTCCTATGGTAAAGTTATTTTCTAGAAGAAACAAACTTAGTCTTTCATACCAAGCTCTAGGAGCTTGTTTCAAACCATACACAGATCTTTTAAGTTTAAAAACATGTTCTGGAAACTTGGCGTTTTCAAAACCTGGAGGTTGTGTGAACAAATACTTCTTCATAAGTTTATCCGTTCATAAATTATGCACTTTTTTACATCTATTTGATATAAAATAATACAATGATTAACAACAAAAAGAAATTAAAAGATCTGATTGATTCTAACCTGGCAACTGGAACAAAGGTTTCATTATAGTCAATACCTTCTTGTTGACTGTAACCTTGTGCAAGCAGTCGTGCTTTGTTTCTGATGACTTCTCCTTTCTCATTTAGTTTGTTTCTGAATACCCACTTGGTTCCAATAACATGAGTTCCTTTTGGCTTGGGTACCAGATCCCAAATGTCATTTCTGGAGAATTGATTCAGCTCTTTCTTGCATTTCCAGAATCCACTCATTGTCCTGAAGTGCTTCATCACAAGAAGTATGTTCTATCAGAGACACCAATCTCAAAAGTATTTCCTCAATCTATTTGAAGGTGGATCTTGTTTTGACATGTTTAGCTTTATCTCTTAGAATCAAGTCTTCAGAGACAGTTTTTCTATTCATTTTCCTATTCTAAGTTGGATGACATTCAATTGCTTTTGAAGTATTTATATTAGAGATTATTTGAATCTTTATGCTCAGAGTCTTTTGCCTTATCTCCTGAGCCTGCAAGTGTTATTCCTAAATCTGCAAAATTTTCAATTACCTTTGACTTTTCTAAGTCAATCTTATCATCAAAAACAAACATGAATTGACTCTTCCACAATACGTGTTTCTGTATTGAATACTCTATAGCCCTTAAAGCATTCAGAATATCCCAATATAATATATTTTTGTGCCTTAGAGTCAAACTTGTTCATATTCTCTTTAGTGTTCAGAATAAAACATGAACACCCAAAAGAGGATGGAAATAAGAAATGGTGGGGGTTTCTTCCCTTACATAACTCATGAGGACTCTTCTCCATAATAGGTCTAATAGAGATTCTATTCTGAATTGTAAACATGATGTATGTCACAACTTCTTCCCCAAACTGCTTAAGCCACATTTGTTTTGTTGATCATGGTTCTGGCCATTTCTTGCAATGTCCTATTCTTCCTCTCTACAACATCCATTCTATTGAGGAGTTCTAGGGCAGTAGAAATCATGGGATATGCCATTAGAATCAAAATAACTCTTCAAACAGCTGATTCTCAAACTCACCACCATGATCACTTCTAACTCTAATAATCTTAGAATCAAACTCATTTTGAACTTTAGAACATAAACTAGTAAAACACAAAATTTGACTCATTCTTATGCCTTAGAAATTTTTACCCATGTCCATTCGGCTATAATCATCTATAATAATAAGTCCATACTTCTTACCATTACCTGACGTTGTTTTTTACAGGACCAAACAAGTCAATGTGCAGAAGCTTTAGTGGTCTAGAGGTGAAGACAACATTTTTAGATTTAAAAGATGTTTTGGAAAACTTGCCTTTCTGACATGCTTCACAAAGAGCATCCGAAGTGAACTTCAGCTTATGTAGGCCTCTGACTAGCTCAAGTTTATTTAGCTGAGAAATCCTCCTCATGCTAATATGACCCAAGCGTCTATGCCACACACACTGCTCTTCGTTAATAGACATTAAGCCTTTAACATCTTGGTTTTTAAGATTAGAAAGCTTAATCTTGTAAATGTTATTTTTCCTTTTTCCAGTGAAGAGAACTATGTCATCTTTTTGACTTACAGCTTTGCATGTTTGTTGATTAAAGATAATGTCATAATTGTTATCACTAAATTGACTTATGGATAACAAATTATGCATAAGATCCTCAACAAAGAATACATTATATATAGAAGGAACATATTCGTTACCAAATATTCCATATCCTCTGATTCTTCCTTTCTAGTTTCCTCCGAAACCATTGAACCTAGCATCTTTAAGTTTCAGGCTTTGGAGCATATGCCTTTTTCCCGTCATGTGTCGCGAGCATCCAGAGTTCTGGTACCATGATTGATATCTTAACTCTGCTGCATAGGATAATCTTTTGGTACTCATAATCTTTTAGGTCCTCTTTGATTAGTTTTTCTAGAGTTTCTAATCACTTTGGGCTTTCGTGCATTATTAAATCTTTGTGTCAATGCAGGTGTGTACATGATAAGAAAAAAAAAGAAGATTTTGGTTTTTCTTCTTTAAGTGAAATCTGATCATCATCATAAGGATCATAACCAATTCCTCTCTTTCCATTGTGACTAACACCATAGATCATGGAAGTCATTATGCTTCTATCTATGCTATTGTTTAAGAATTTTTGAAATGCCTTATCATATTTATATAAGATGGTTTCAAAAGTTGGAAAACCTTTAGAAAAAGTTTCTTCAAGTTTTAAACATTTTTTAAGGTATGCAAGAGTCTTCAAAACAGTTTAGCGAAAGCGTTTTCTTTGAAGCACATTACTTTACCTTCAGAGGGCATTAAGCATTCATCAGAGCTGTTGATGTTTCAAAGTAGATTTCTTGAGGTATGCAAGAGATTCTGATTTAGAAATCTTAAGAGTTATCCAGAATCAGTTTTCACTAAACAACTTCATACTTTTAAGACATTCATTAGAGTACATAATTGTTAAATAAAAATTATATGTATTGTTATCATTAAAACTAGAAATTATATGCAGAACTAAAACCTTGTTCTAACACTTCTCTCCATATGATAGCCTGATTTTACATTTTTTTTATTATTTTAAATATATATTGACGTGGTAAACACGTCACAACAACCTTTTTTTTATCACGTATTTATCACATCACAAAATCATATCGCTGGAGGAAGGATTTCTTATTAGTAGATGTTTTAATTGAGGAGTTATTCAGTCTACAGGAAAGTTGTAAATCTCTGAACTCCTCTATATTGATAAAAAAAGGTTCAGTTTTAATTTTTTTTTTAATATAAACATGTCAATATATTATAAAAGAAAGCAGATACAAAAAAGGAGGGAATAAGTTAGATCAAGAGAATCTAAAGAAAGTCAAGTCTATTTTATTCTTTACAAAATCATTTTTAATCCTAATGGAATAGAATAAAAAAAAATTATCTTATTTTATATATGAGTTATGAGTAAGTTAGAGAAGAAAACACGTTTTTATAAATAAATGGAAAATATTAAAGCTTACAAAAAAAAATATTGATAAAAAAATGAAAATTTCCAAAATTTCTGTTATATATCTCGAAAATTTCAGTATACCACTGTAAATTTCATAATTTTTTGAACCAAAGTAATTTTATTATAATTGGAGATGTCAAGTCTAAGTGAGAACTGGTAGATTAATTCTTCAATTTTTCATACCAGATGAACAGGTACATTTGGACTTATCCATTTTAACAGCTCTAATTACTAAAAATACAAGAATGTACATTTAACCGTTTGTTTATACCTAGTGACAAATGAGCATAGAAAGAGAAGAGGAAAACAGTATATTATTTCTTTTTCTTGTCTTACATTGTAAAAGAAAATGGGAAATTGGATAGTTCTGTAACTGAAACAGATCCAAACTCTCCAAACAAAAACTGGATTGTTGGTCATTGAAGCAGATCCAAACTCCCTGAAGACACTATTGTTTTTAAGGGTACGTGTGTTTTAAAGTTACTGTAAATATATTTTATAAAAAAGATTTTATTTATTTTCATTTTAGAGGTTATAGTGTCTTATTTTTTAGAGGTTACGGTGTCTTATTTTGAAAATTTTTAGAGTAATATTCCAATTGATGTGATTACTAAGTAACACCTAACTCGCATATTTACTGCAAGACTCAACCACTCGTCATTTCCCGTTTCTGCTTGAAGGATCATGGTTTTATAATATCAATCTCCTACTCTTATATCATTCCACGTGGGACTCTGACATAAGGTAACGCGCATTTTCATGCTTAAGCTTTTCGGGCAACTGAATTTTGAAACAATTTGGACGCAGATTCATGCTTTTACCTCATATTCCTAATGATTATAACATAAGCATTGAGATTTCATAGAGGATTTGAATTATTAGCCTTGGTCTGAAATAGAGAAATAGAAAATAGTAGGAGATAAAACTCTCCTCCACAGATTTTGTCAAACACCGCCATTATTATTCATAAAAACAAAATATGATCTACATGTAATGCCACGCCCACTATGTTGATCTACGTAGCCTTCTGCTTTATTCATACCAAAAACATGCAGAATAGTAACCATTCATTTTCTTCTTTATATTCATGGAAATTCACCACCTACTCCTCCACCAGCTCCACCACCAAATCCTCCCCCGGATCCAATACCACCAAGTCCAACACCACTACCGCCACCACAGCCTCCAAATCCGTCCTCCACCACCGTCCTCCGAGTCCACCACCAGCACCACCTCCAAATCCTGATCCTCCTCCAAACCCCGATCCTCCACCAACACCACCTCCTCCGCCAAGTCCACCTCCGCCACCACCACCAAAACCTCCTCCGCCTCCAAGTCCACTACCAGAACCACCACCAGCACCAAATCCGCTTCCTGAACCACCACCTAACCCTCCTCCATTACCGCCTACCACCCACCGAAACCACCTCCACCTCCAACTCCACCACCAGCACCAAATCCGCCTCCTGAACCACCACCTAGCCCTCCTCCACTACACCACCACCACCACCAAAGCCACCACCTTCCTCCTGCACCAGCACCTCCACCGAACCCTGGATGATAGAAATTCTTCTCATCCCTTAAACTTTTAACACTCCCAAGCTTCCTTGCATCAATGCTACTACAAACAAGAGCACCAAGAAGCACAAAAAGAAAAACCCTAGAACATGAAGCCATCTTGTGCTATAACTATAAGTTAAGAAAAACTCGAAGTTATTTGGTGTGGAGAAAGAGAAGCGAAGCTAGGGCTTATATAACAAATCTCAAAGGCAAGGTTAAGAACTTTAGAATTAGTATGAA
>OZ012739.1:290614519-290647915 GCA_963859935.3 Lathyrus sativus | reverse complement strand
ATCACAAGTCAAATACAAAATAATTGTAATGAATTTGGATTGAGTATAATTGTCAAAGTGATCTTCTTCAATGAATCAAAATTCACTCTTTGTAATTTTTCAATACAAGTGTTCAATGAATGTGAAACTTTTAATGCAAGTATGAACACTTTTGAAAAATGAATTTGATTCTAAGACAATTTTAAAATTGAGAATTGGTTTTTGTTGGTGTCTTTTTAAAACAATGAGAAACTCAGAATTTATATGAGTAAAATAACCTTTCACAAAAGGTATGATTTTAAAAGATTCAAACCATGAAAAGGTATGTTTTTAAAAATAATTTTGAACTCAAAACAAAGCAATTTTTCACTGCACGTTCAGTGTTAATCGGTTAACCCATATGGTTAATCGGTTAACACTGGTACGTTAGCCCAGAAAATTCAAAATTCAAAATGGTTAACCGGTTAACCCATATGGTTAATCGGTTAACACTGCTAATTTTCAGAAAAATGCTTTTAAAATTAATGTTATACCATTTTTAAAGTTTCAAAAACATGTGTATGTATTATGCACAAAAGATTGATGTTTTTGAACACTTGTATATCAAAATTAAAAAGGTGGATTTGATATACCAGTAATGCAGGCAAGTCTGGAAGAATCAGTTCCATATAGCTTGACTTGAAAGATAGCTTGACTTGATCTTGATGACTTTGAACGACTTGTCTTTTTGCAATCAAGAGATATTAACTTTGAGTAGCATTGACATCATCAAAACTTGAGACTGAAGCATGCTTCTACATGAAGTTTCATTCTGGTAAAGTTTAGTTAAACAGTTCAGATCTATTTTCTCCCCTTTTTTTGTCATAAGCAAAAAGTAATAACTTTGAAAAGACAAAGAAAAGGAAACAATAAACGAGATAAATCATGTGGAGAAAACTTTGAAACATTCATTCATTCATTCAGAGCAAAAGTACACACATCAGAAGATATTCAAATACATATGCAAACATTAGATGCAAACATCAGAAATAAACTAAGATTGTTTTGACAAAAGCATCTTCAACAGATCCGTGATCTCAGAAGAAGACTGTTCTTGTTTTGACATCCACTTAGCCATGGTTTCATTCTTTTGATCTTGTTTGGACATCCACTGAGCCATGTCTTCAGACTTCTTATCTTGCTTAGCCATCCATGACTTGATTTCTAATTGACCAGCTTCCAGAACTGCAATCTTATCTTCAAGATCTGGATATTCTTTCTTGATCTCAGATGAAGAGGGTGGGATAGTTTCTGAAGCTTGAACAGAGTCAATTTCCATAGGGGCTTTGGAGTTAGGAGCAGTAGAGCCAGAAGGATGTTCTACCAGAGTCATAGCCAAAGAGTTGTCTTCAGATGCAGATTCAGGATTCTCTTCTGATGACGAAGGAGCATCTGTAAGAAGTAATGGACCAGATCTCTTAACAGTCCAGAACAGACTTCTAGCAGCTTCAGCAAATCTGAACTTCGCATCATCAGAACATACGTTCTTCATATTTGATGCTACAGTATTGAATCTGTTTATGAAGCCATTCCAAATGGCATCAGATTCCTTTGCATCCATTGTTGATGAACACTTCCTATGTACAGATCCTAAATACATATGTATTTCTTGCAAAAAACTTGTAAATAAATGATCAACATTCAGTCTAGGTCTTGGGTTTAAAAGAGTTTCCAATGTGATTGGCCTGGGTTGGGGAGAAGGTGGAAAGATGGATTTATGAATGGTGATCAGAGGAGGAGGGTAGTATGGTATGAATGGAGGTTCAGATGAATTGTCAGGTTTTGATCTGGTTAAAGTATTCAACAGACATGGTTTTGCAGTTGATGCATGGGAAACAACATCAAATGGTTTATCAGAGTAAGGTTTGAATGCAGATTTAGCAGAGTATGGTTTTGCATCTAGTGAAGTTACTGCTGACATTGTTTTAATATATGTTTGAAGAACAGATGGTAAAATGATGGTAAGTTTGGGTTTAAGAGGAGTGATAGTGTCAGATGGTTCAATTCTGGTGTAGAAATTTTTTAAGGTGAAACCAGAGGGAAGTTTGTTAGAGGAAAATAGTTTGCACGAAGCAGAAGGTACACCCTTAGATGTCCTTGGCTTCGGTGTTGGAGTAGGATTGAGAATGATAATTTCAGAAGATGGTTTAGGTGTTGGGGTAGGATTTGGAATGAGAATTGCAGAAGATACAGGTGGTTCTTGTTGGTTAACTTCTGAAAATTTCTGTGAGAGGGAGATATCAGAAAATCTGGGTGTATATCAGATTCTGATGAATTTGAGGATGTGGTTGGAGTGTAAGAGGTAGAGGACACTTCAAAAAACGTTTTGAGAGGTGTAATGTTTAGAACCTCTGTCTCAGGGATATGGGTTTCAAATGGGTTGGTTGATTCTGATGGATTCCCAGAAAGATTTGATGGGGGTTCAGATATAGGTGGTTCTAATGTAGGTGGATCAAATTTAGGTGGTTCAGATTCAATAGGATCAGATGTAACTTTTATAGGTTCAGAAGTAACTTGAACAGATCCAATAGGTTCAGATGTGTTTGATGGTGGTTTTTTTGGTTGTGGTTGTTTTTCAGGTTGTTGTGGTTGTTGTTTAGATTGTTTTTGTTGTTGTTGTTCAGATTGTTTTTCTGGTTGTTGTTGTTTTTCTTGTTGTGGTTGTTGTTGTTCAGATTGTTTCTCTGGTTGTTGTTGTTTTTCTGGTTGTGGTTGTTGTTGTTCAGATTGTTTTGTTGTTTTTTCTGGTTGTGGAGTTTGATTTGCTGGTTTTGTTGTTGGTGGTGTTGGTACAGATGATTGAGTAGTAGAAGGTTTTACAAGAGAGATGGAAACAGGATTAGATTATTTTTGTGGGGAAGGAACAGAGATATGAGATGGAGCAGGAACAAATTGTTTCTGAGTGGAAGGTGGTTTTGGAATAGACTTAAATGTTGAATAATTTAAAACAGTATTATTAAAAGAAGATACAGAAGATTTGGTACCTTTAATCTTGATACGCTTTGTGGGAACAGAAGGAGCGTCTCCAGATGCTTTCCTCTTGATCAGCTTCTGAGGCTTGTCAGCAACTTTGGGCTTCTTCTGAACAGTCACATCTTCTGCTTCTAATTAACCTCTTTTCCTTGTGATCTCATCTCCTCCATCAGACATCGGTTCCCTTTCTCTTTTCAGAATATCTGCAGGGATTGGGATTCCATCTGCCTTGCAAGAATCAATGTACCTTACAATTATTTCCCTTGGTTCTTCAGCACAGAACAGAGGGTAGTCTTCAACTGGGATTCTCTTCTGACTGAGTTCAGAGATATTTAACTTCTTGGGTGCTGATGTGAGTTCCTCTACAATTTTAAGTCTCTTAAGACTCTTGGCATTCAGAGGTTTCCCAACAATAGATTTAAGTTCCTCCTTGACTCCAGCAGCATACAGAGCAGTTACCAATCCATTTTCTGTCCGAATATCTGAAATTAATCTTCCAAAGGGAATCCATGTTCTGATCTTCTGACCGTTATCTTTCACAGATTCTCTTGAAGCATTAATGTGATTCCATAAGTGCATGAACAGAATGTAAGGAAGATCTACCTTGGTGCTCTGACTTAAATAGTACATAAAGTAGAGCTGTTCATTGTTCACGTAATCTGGAGAGTTTGTAGATTTTCTGTGATGAATGCATCCCATGAAAATCTTCGCCCAGATCTTGTAGTAAGGCTTCAGATCTTTAAACTTATTAGAGGCCTGTCCAGCAGTCATAACTTCCTCATAAACTTCTTCCATATCTACACGCCCAGCTGGCAGATGAGATACTCCATCAATCTCCTCATATCCAATGAGTTTTCTGATTAGATCTTCTGTAATGATTATCTCCTTACCCAGAACAGAAGACAAGATGAATTTAGGGTATACAGAAGCATGTATCCAGAATTCTTTCACCAGATGGGGGTAAACTGGTCCAAATAATCTGTCAAAATATTTTACCCAGCCTTGAGCATCAACTATTGAACGAAATTCAAATCCATTTTCAGCCAATGAATCAAATTCCACCATTGATTCACAGAGAACTTCCAGTTTGTCAACAAGTGTTAACAAAGTCCTTTTAGGGGTCGTATATGGAGCCACATCCATATTTGCAGAAGTAACTGCAGCCATGGTTGATTGAAACTGAGCTGCTGTAGAGGATGAGGTTGCCATTGAAGATGAATTTGTCAAAGGTTTAGGGTTTTTGTGAAGAGAGAAAAGAAGACATAAATGCATAAACGTTCTTGAGATGTGAAAAGTGTGAAAGTGATGAGAGATGTGGTATTTATAGAGAACAATTAGGCATACAAACAGACAAGCAAGGCACGTTCATACATAACAATTAATGTTAATTAATGAAAGAGAATAAAAATCATTTCAAGCATTTAATTGATTCTGACAAATTGGGGGGCAACTCAAGATTTTCACTATTCAAACTTCACCTCAAACTTCTCTTCAGTAGTGTACACGCCACCTTTGCAGATTTAGAGTGACATGTGTTTGCTTGCATGTGCTTCTGAATTCTCTTGAGAAATGAAACGTTAACCAACGTTCAAATCCTCTGAGTATTGTTAGTTCAGATTTTCACAAATAAAGTAATTTAAGGAAATGAATAAATTAATCAGATGAAATACTTCAGAGCATTAAACATTTTGCATCTGTAAAATTTGCTTCTGACAAATATTATTCTGGACACAAATCCATACCAATATTTTTCAGAATAAATTTGAATCTATCTTCAACAAGGGGTTTTGTGAAAATATCTGCCCATTGATGATCTGTATCAACAAAGGCTAAGTTTATAATTCCCTTCTGAACATAGTCTCTGATGAAATGATGCTTAATTTCTATATGTTTTGCCTTAGAGTGTAAAATGGGGTTTTTAGACAAACATATAGCAGAAGTATTATCACAGAATATAGAAATGTTATTTTCAAATATCTGATAGTCTTCTAATTGACTTTTCATCCAGAGCATCTACGTGCTACATCCAGCAGCAACAATATATTCTGCCTCTGTAGTTGATAGTGCAATTGTGGGTTGCTTCTTGCTGTACTAAGAGATTAGATTTCTTCCTAGAAATTGACAACTTCCAGAAGTACTTTTTCTTTCCACTCTGTCTCCAGCGTAGTCAGCAACACAGAATCCAACTAATTTGAAATCATAAGATTTTCTGTAACACAAACCCACATTAGAAGTACCTTTCAGATACCTTAGAATCCTCTTAACAGCTGTTAAGTGTGATTCTTTAGGATCTGATTGGAATCTAGCACACAAGCATACACTGAACAAAATGTCAGGTCTAGAAGCAGTTAAGTAGAGAAGAGATCCTATCATACCTCTGTAGAGTTTCTGATCTACTTTCTTACTTACCTCTTCCTTGCCTAGTGAACTGGTTGGATGCATGGGAGTCTTTGCCATCTTACTATCAGTCATGTTAAATTTCTTTAGAAGTTCTTTAACATATTTGGTCTGATGAATGTAAATGCACTCTGGAGTTTGGTTGATTTGAATTCCCAGAAAGAATCTCAATTCTCCCATCATGCTCATTTCAAATTCTGCCTGCATACATTGAGCAAACTCCTTTCCTAGCATAGTATTGGTAGATCCAAATATGATATCATCCACATATATTTGACAAATTAGAAGATCTTTCTTAAATGATTTACAAAAGAGTGTTGTGTCCACTTTGCCTCTGATGAAATTTTTCTCCAGAAGAAAATTGCTTAATCTCTCATACCAAGCTCTGGGAGCTTGTTTTAAACCATACAGAGATTTCTTTAGTTTGAAAACATGATCTGGAAATTTTTCACTCTCAAAACCAGGAAGCTAGTGGACATAAACTTCTTCTTTTATAATACCATTTAGAAAGGCACTTTTAACACCCATCTGATATAGAGTGATGTTATTTTGTGCAACAAATGAAATAAGAAGGCGTATAGATTCTAACCTTGCCACTAGAGCATAAGTTTTAGTGTAATCAATACCTTCTTGTTGATTGTACCCTTGAGCAACAAGCCTTGCCTTATTCCTCTCAACTACTCCTTTCTCATTAAGCTTGTTTCTGAAGACCCATTTAGTTCCAATTATATTGAATCCTTTAGGTCTTGGAACTAAATCCCACACATCATTTCTGGTGAATTGATTTAGCTCTTCTTGCATGGCAATAATCCAATCATTGTCTTGCAGAGCTTCATCTACAGAAGTTGGTTCAATTACTGACACCAATCCAAATAATGATGCTTCAGATGATCTGAGAAAGGATCTTGTTCTGATAGGGTCATCCTTCTTTCCAATGATAACATTCTCTGGATGAGAAGCTTTGATTCTGGAAGATGATCCTCTAACAGTTGATTCTTCAGAAATGTTTAAATTGTTCATCTGAGAAGTTAAAGGAATTGCATCTGGCATTGCTTCTGGTTTCTTCACTTGAGCTTTGTCTGCCTCTGAGCCTTAAGAGTCTGTGAAGACTACTTCTCTATCTGCAGAGTTTTCAAACTGCTTTGGCTTTTTAATGCCAAGCTTATCATCAAATCTAACATGAATAGATTCTTCCACAATCTGTGTCTCAGTATTGTATACTCTGTAGCCTTTAGAGCGTTCAGAATACCCAAGCATGAAACACTTCTATGCTTTGGAATCAAACTTGTTCAGATTTTCTTTAGTATTCAACATATAGCAAATACATCCAAAAGGATGAAAATATGAAATGTTGGGCTTTCTGTTCTTCCACAGTTCATAGGGAGTCTTCTCCAGAAGAGGTCTTACAGACACTCTGTTCTGAATGTAACAGGCTGTGTTGATTGCTTCTGCCCAAAAGTGCTTTGCCAGATTAGTCTCATTGATCATGGTTCTGGCCATTTCTTGCAGAGTTCTATTTTTCCTCTCTACAACTCCATTTTGTTGTGGAGTTCTAGGACAGGAAAAATCATGAGCAATGCCATTTTCATTAAAATATTTTTCAAAATATTTGTTTTCAAATTCACCACCATGATCACTTCTGACTTTTATAATTTTGAAATCTTTTTCATTCTGGACTTGTTTGCAGAAGTCAAAGAACACAGAATGTGACTCATCCTTGTGTTTTAAGAACTTTACCCATGTCCATCTACTATAGTCATCAACAATGACTAATCCATACTTCTTGCCTCTGATGGATGCAGTTTTCACTGGTCCAAACAGATCAATATGAAGTAATTCTAGTGGTCTGGAAGTAGAAACAACATTTTTTGATTTAAAAGATGATTTTGAAAACCTCCCTTTTTGACATGCTTCACAAAGAGCATCTGAAGTGAACTTCAGATTAGGAAGTCCTCTGACAAGATTAAGTTTATTAATCTGAGATATACGTCTCATATTAATATGCCCCAATCTTCTGTGCCAGACCCATTGCTCCTCATTAACAGACAAGAGACATTTAACATTCTGAACCTTAAGTTCTGAAAGATTTATTTTATAAATGTTGTTTTTCCTCTTTCCACTAAATAGGATTGAACCATCCTTTTGACTAATAGCTTCACAACATTTTTGATTAAAGGTTATATCATAACCATTGTCACTTAATTGTCTTATGGACAATAGGTTATGCTTTAATCCTTCTACAAGTAAAACATTAGTAATAGAGGGAAGTTTACCATTTCCAATAGTGCCAGATCCAATGATCTTGCCCTTCTGATTCCCTCCAAATTTCACATCACCTCTAGATCTAAGCTCTAGACTTTGGAACATAGACCTTTCTCCTGTCATGTGTCGCGAGCATCCAGAGTCTAGGTACCATGATTGGCATCCTGACCTTGCTGCTAAGAACATCTGCAACAGGAATTATTTTACTTTTAGGTACCCAGATCTTCTTGGGTCCTTTTGGGTTAGTTGTTCTGAAGGTTTGTCTAAACTTCTATTTTTCAACATAAGGTTTATTCTGACTAGCCTTAGATTTAAACACATGAATGTTCTTTTCAGAACGTGTGTGTTCAATATCATTCAAGTGACCAAATTTAAAGTGGGAATATAAAGGAGTTTTCTTGATGATAATTTTATCAACAGGTTTTGGATTTAAATCCTTTCCAGAGGAAGATTTATATCCAATTCTTTTTCTGTAATTTCTGCTAACTCCATAGATCATAGAAGCCATTTTGCTTCTGTCTATGCTTTTAGCAAGAAACTTCTGAAAGCTGTAATCATATTTTTCCAAAATATTTTTGCATTTAGACTCAGTTTCAGAATCAGAGTTTTGTTGAGCTAATTCAGAATCATTTTTCAATCTTAAGTTCTTTTCATTTAGCTCAGCTACTTCTGATTTGAGAATATTATTCTCAGATACAAGATTGCTTTGACGCTTCTTGTATTTGAGCTTAATATTGTTATAGCTCTTCAGAACTTCTGATAACACTTTGATAGTTCATCTTTAGTGAGTTTAGCCATTACCTCTTCAGCGTCTGAGTCAGATTCAGAGTCAGATTCAGATCCTGAAGTTCCTTCCTCCTGATCTTCTATGTCTGCCATCAATGCTACATTGGCACATTCCTCTTCTGACTCAGATTCAGATTCAGATGTATCTGAATCATCCCAGGTGGCCATTAGAACCTTCTTCTTCTTATCAGATTTTCTTTTAGGCTTTTCTTTCAACATCTTTGGACATTCATTTTTGTAATGTCCAGCTTCTTTACATTCATAACAGACAACCTCCTTTTTGCCAGATCTTCTGTGTCCAGAAGATTCTTTTCTTTGGTCAGGCTTCCTGAAGTTTCTAAACTTCTTTCCTTTATGCTTCCAGAGTTTGTTTATTCTTCTAGACAGCATGGATAGTTCATCTTCATCTTCAGATGAGGATTCTTCAGAGCTTTCCTCTATCACCTGCAATGCTTTAGTAGATTTATTAGATTTTAAAGCAATTGATTTACCTTTCTTTTGAGGTTCATCTTCCTCAAGTTCAATTTCATGACTCCTTAGTGAACTGATTAGTTCCTCCAAGGAGATCTTATTCAGATCTTTAGCCATTTTCAACGCAGTCACCATAGGTCTCCATCTGGTAGGTAAGCTTCTGATGATCTTTTTCACATGATCAGCAGTAGAGTATCCTTTATCCAGAACCTTTAGTCCAGCTATAAGTATTTGAAATTTGGAGAACATAGCTTCAACAGATTCAGCTTCTTCCATCTTGAAGGCTTCATACTTCTGGATTAGAGCCAGAGCCTTTGTTTCCTTGACTTGAGAGTTTCCCTCATGAGTCATCTTTAAGGACTCAAACATGTCAAATGCAGTTTCTCTATTTGTGATCTTTTCATACTCAGTGTGAGATATTGCATTTAACAATATTGTTCTAGCCTTGTGGTGATTTCTAAATTCTTTCTTTTGGGCTTCTGTCATAGATTTTCTATCTACTTCTTTGCCATTCCCATCAATGGGATGAACATATCCATCTATGACCAAATCCCATAAATCAGCATCATAACCAAGGAAAAAACTTTCAATCCTGTCTTTCCAATAATCAAATTTCTCCCCATCAAACATAGGGGGTTTAGTGTTGATTCTGTCCCTTTCTTCATATTTGTTGTTAATGTTAGACATTGAATTATCAGCCATAGTAACAACCAAATATATATCAAAGTTTTTCTCACTGGATCTTTACTGTCACTGTGAAGTGGTAGCACACACAGAACCGGAGCTCTGATGCCAACAGAAGGTGAGAAAATACTTAGAAGGGGGTTTGAATAAGTATGAAGATAAAAACTTAGAAATAAAAACTCAAGTATTTTTATCCTGGTTCGTTGAACTCAACTACTCCAGTCCACCCTTCCTAGAGTGATTTGCCTTTATCAAACAAGGACTTAATCCACTATTTAATCAACTGATTACAATAGTAAGCACTAAGAACAACTGTTCAAAATCTTCTCAAGAACTATTGATCCTAACTGGATCTTCTTAAGGTTTTCTTACAATCAAATGTAATAACAAATACAAGTGTTAAAATGCTTCTAATAAAGCTTTATCACAACTGTGATTTTTCACTTAAGATTAAGAACAAAGAAATTAATTCTAGAAAGAATATGAGTTGTATGAGAGTTTTGATAATGATTTCTTTTCAAGTAATGCGTCAACTGAAGAAGATTAATGGAGACTTGCTTTTATAGGCACAGTGGTCCAAGAGCTTTTCACGTTGAGAAGTGTTGTTGCACCCCAAAATTTGACCAACATTTATTTACCTATCCAATGTTCAAAGGTTGATACCTTTGTCAGAAAGCTCAAGAAATCCTCAGAGGAATTGATTGAAACCAAGGTTGTGTGCCTCATGACTTGAGAGTTGTGGGGGCTCCTCAGATGATTCTGAGACTATGAGGATGAACTTGAAGCTTTGAGAAAGCTTATGAGATGTCTTGAAAACCATCATGAAGCCTAGAGAGGTCATTATACAAGAATTCAGAAGATTCAACCATGAATGGTGGAATTAGGGTTTGACTAGGTCAACCCTAGGTCAACTGATGATTTGGAGAGGGTGGAGACCTAATCCAAGAGCCATGTGATCATGGAATGATGTATTGAGATACTATAAGGATGATTCCTAGACCAACTCATCATGATTGAAGAGTTTGAGAAGTTTCAAGCTAGGGTTTCTAAGGATTGACAGTGTAAAATCCCCTAGTTTGATCCCTATCTTCAAGGCAGTTTTAGATCAAGATGTGATTGTCATCTCATCTTCCCCATAACATGAATATTGTAGAGCTTGTTCTTAGCTTTAATTTGAGTGGTATAAGTCCTTGATAGGATTTGTGGAGCTCAAGTTATGGTTTTGACAAATTACAGGTCATCTGAGGTATGTGAATATGGGTCCTTGAAAGTCACCCAACTTGCAGACAACTTTTGCCCTAGTAGGATGATTCCTATGAACTCTTGGTCAACATTAATGTTGAATAGAATCTTCTTAGCTTTCTAGAGAGTACTAGAAGTCCTTGATAGGATTTGTAGAACTCAAGTTATGGATTTGACAAGCCAAGGGCATTTTGGTCATTTGGAAGTTATAGGTCATTTCAAGCATAAGGCCATATCTCCTACTTCCAAGCTTCAAATGGAAAAATATTCAACATCAAACTTGCTTATAATGATGTTTTAAGGCTAGTAGGGTGGTCATGAGATGTTGAAAAGGCTCATATCAAAAAGTGATAAAAATGGCCTAAAAATGAGGCATAAGTTAATTCAAGTGAAGTTGAAAATCATAAATCATAAGCTATAAGTCCAAACCATGTCATATGATAGGTCATTTTGACTCCAAATGACATTCTAAGAACAATGGTTCAGCCACAATTTTTATTGGAGGCTTGCATCATAGGGTTTCTTTGTAATTGGATTGCTTGCATAATAAGGTACCATATCAAAACAAGGAAAAACTTAATAAACAAGGAAGATATGCATTGTATCTTATCACATATCTCATGTAAGGAGAAATTCAAGGCAGAATGGTAAGATTGCAAGGGTCTTGTCATGATATACCATGTGGTGAGAAATGAAAATGCAAAATACCATATCATGAAAACTTCAAATTCTCATTAGAGTGTTCTAGGGAGTTCTAGATTGTTCTAAACCAGCCTATATATTGAATACAACTTGCATTGGTGCAAGGTTGGTGTTAATTGTGTTAGAGAAGAGAGAGTGAAATCATAAAGCTCCATTTCCAAATTGCATTCAATCTCTTGATTTTTCTTCATTGCCATCTCATTTTGCTTCACAAACCTTCTCCATACATATTTCTGAGTGTGTTCATATTGATTTGCAACTCCATTAATGGAGAATTGAAGGGTTTCACATTGAATTTGCAAGAAGGCGATTGTCATTGGATCTTGAAGTACAAGCTTGCTACATCAAATCTTTTGCATACAGAAGAATATTCATCATCTAGGGAGCATTCTTGAGGAGTTTCAAGGGCTGAATTGAAGAGTTTCATCACCTACCATTCCAAGAAGCCAGGTATGCAAAACCATTTCTATACCTCAATTTAGGCATGGCTAGGATGAATTCTTAGTGTAAAACTGCTAGAGACAATTAGGTGGTCATTTTTGATGAGTTTGAGACCAATTGGAGAAGTTTCATTCATGGACACGAATTCTTGATGGAGTAAGAACTAGTGATTTAATGAGTGTTAATGCAAGATTATTAGTTAATTTTGATTAGGGTGAGGTGAGGATCATTTTGATACCAAGATAGCTGAGTTTGGTTGAGGTTGAAAATGGATCACATTTTGAGTTTAAGGTGGTTTCACATTCGGTTTACACGATAGAGAGTGTTTCAATGTATTTCAATGCCATAGTCGTGTTCATGGTGAAATTTTGAGCAAGTTTGGTTTTTACATTGTGGATTTTGGACGAGAAACGAGGGAGAACGAGCTGGTCGAAGTTCTGTGCATGCGTGTGTTTTCATGGAGGTTTTCTGAAAACCCTAGTCTCAAGGAAGAAGAAGACGTCTCTACCGTCGGATGAAGCGCTGACCATGGACTGGGAAAGTGGTCCAACGGCCCAGATTCATATTCGAAATGAGAGGGAAATCAGAAACAGCAGCTAAACGCTGCGTTTCACTTAAGCAGCAATTCTGGGCTTTGAGCGAATTTTCCTATCCCCACCCCTATTCAGGCCCAATTCCAGTTTTCAACTATAATTTGTTCTTATTCGCACCGCATCTTTTTCTTTTTATTTTGATTTTCCAATTGTTTTTTCTGAAAGAAAATGGGCCCAGGCGCGTTGCTTCTTGCACCCCCAGTATGGGCCCAAATCATAAAATAAACTGCTTATTGTTGCTGTTTACACCCATGTTCATATTTCTCATATTATTTTCACTCCATTTTTTCTCAATTTTAGAAAATGCATAATAAATTGAAAAATAATGTTTGTTTCATGGGAGTTTTTTCTCCCTTTTCATATTTTTGTCTAAAAAAATATAAAATGAAAACATTTGTCATTTCATGCATTTTAATATTTTTTGCATATTTTTCATTTTAATTGCATTTTAATGCTTCTAAGTTGATACCTTAATTTGTAGAATTTAGTTAGAGTAGCTCCCTTTAGATTTTTAGTTCAATATTTTTAGGGTAGTTAGATATATGTTTTAGGTTCCGCCTGGATTAATTCCATATTTTTGTGATGATTTTTAGGATAGTTTTGATTAGATAATTCTAGGTAGTGTAGAATTAGGTTAAAACTTCAACATAGGTCCATAATGACTTTAGATTTTGGGTTTTTAGGACAATTTAGGATATGGGGCATATATGGGTATTAAGGGTAGGTATGTAGGATCCCTTAGAAATTATATTAGGATTTAATATAATAGTATGCTATTTTTAGTTGATTTTTGTATTGGTTGTTTGTTTGTGTTGCCTTTAGGGCATGTTTGTTTAGTTGCTTTGCTTTGTGAGCTTGGAAAGCTTGGTATCTCATTGTGGAGCATTGTGGATCATGGTTGAAGACTTGAAGATGTATGGAGGAGCTTGAGAGCTTGTTCTTTCTTCTTTTTCTTTTGTTTTAGGGTTAGGGATTAGGAAGAGCTTAGATGTAGATAACTTCTTTCTCAAACATGGATGGTATCATTCACCTCCATTCCTCCCTATGATTCAAAGTCCTTCCATAGTATACACCTCTCTCATTTGGAGGGATAAGTGATATACCTAGGAGGTAGAACTTTTGAGGGAACCATTCCTTTGATTTTGAACCCTTATAGGTCACCTTTGGTGATCAAATAAGCAGTTCAATATCCCCCAGCTTATCCAGTAAGTGATTTTCTCTGGTTTGATTGTCTTGAGAGATGTTGGAGCCTGAGCATGAAGATGAAGACTTCATTGAAGATTGTTGAAGAGGATGAATCCTTGAGTATTGCCATTCCAGCTGAAGCTTGAAGAGCATGAAGATCAAGTTGATACTTGAAGATCCCTGAAGATTAGGTGAAGCCTGAAGGTGGAGCTGATCAAGAAGCTGAAGCTTAAGGGAGAAGATGAGTTGAAACTCATGTTGTAGGGTTGAAACCTGGAAAAGCAAACTGATGTTTGTCAAGTGATTGAAGTTTGAAGACTGAGTTGCTGTTGGAAGAGCTGAGGGATTGATCTGTTTTCTTCTTTTTCTTTTCTGTATTGCTGTGTTTTGTTTGACTTGTTTGATGCATTAGAATAAGTCCATACCTAGAATAGGTAGAATTTAGGAGCATGATTGCACTAGAGGTTGAGTTGCTCCCTCTGCTTGTATTGTTACTGTGTGGCTTTGCTTGCGGGTATTCGGTAGAGCCCAGCTCCCTTGCCCATGTGGTTTGTTTGCCTGATGGCACTTCATTTCATTTTATCTGTATGATTGCAGTTTACTGTTTATTGCTTGATAGCATGTTGTTTTATATTGCAGTATGATTGCTGTTATTTCATTCTAGCTTGAGGTTGAGACGAGCTTGTGGAGGCTGAAGCCCCACACACATTTCCTCCCTCACTTGCATTGCATGCATTTTACTGTTAAGCTGATGCTTTGTCTGTTTCGGTGTATCATTGGCATGATCCCTTAGGACTCTCATTTCCTTTGATAAGGATTTAATGATAGACTTTTAGGTTGAAACCTATGCATGAAAACTTCTAGGAGTTCCCTGTTCAAACCTCAACCATAGGATGAATCCATGGCATGATAACAGTAGGACTTGATAGTCTCCCTCCTAGTTGGGCCTGTTCTCTTCTCATCTCAAAACAGTTTAAGATACAGTAATCATGAATGATTTCTTTCGTACGTTACGAGCCTTAAGCTATCTGAGAAAGGATTGTGGGAGAGTTTCTTTTCCATAGTCTGGATGTTTAGTATGGTACCCTTTGGGTGACATGTGACACATTCACTCTCAGGTCATAGTCTCTAGTGCAGTTGAAATCGCAAACACAATAAAAAACACTTCTTTTGTAAAAGACAGGAAATAAACCGTAGTTTCCCGAACTACGTGAGCTCTGATCTCTCATGCCTGTTGAGAGTACGTAGGCACAAGATGGCGAAGTCTTGGCGAGCTACCTTCCCCCATAACCCTTCGTAGGCCGAACTACGTGGACTCTGATTTCTCATTCTCTGATGAGAATACGTAGGCATAAAGCGCGACGCTTTGCCGAGTCATTTTTCTTTTCTTTTTCAGCCAGCCTTGACAGGTAGATAGAATAAAACCAACCCATCCAAGTAAACCAACAAGCGAGGATCCCGTCGAGTACGACGGACGTGAGGGGTGCTAATACCTTCCCCTTGCGTAACCGACTCCCGAACCCAGACAATGGTTGCAATGACCTTGTCTTACCCTTTTTCGTTAGGTTTTTCCGATCGTTTCCTTTCCCGCTCTGAGGGATAAATAACGAAAGGTGGCGACTCTTCTGTTGTGCCAGCACCTCATTTTCGCGAAAGCGACAGCTGGCGACTCTGCTGGGGATCGAACCCAGAATCTCTGGTTTTCTGGTTCCCTATGAGAGTCAATCCTAGCGCTTGTATGTTTACTTGTTGGGTTGCGTTTATTTATCGCATTTTACTTCTCGCACTTTATTTTCCGCATTTTATTTTCAGTATAATATGATTATTTGTGCTGTTGTGGGATGGGAGTTCTGATGAGTGAGAAGCCAGACCCAGGCTTGAGTGCACTATAGACTTAGAGTGGAAATTAGTGGGTGCGTGCTTGCTTTGCAGGCACTAGTGTCTCATGAAATCCACGCTCAGACGAGGTTCATCCGGTTGGCTTCACTTTCAACCCTTTGGGTTGAGACGGTTGCTGGTTTGATGGATTGTCGACTCTGGGGACCGATCATTTGTGATTCAGCTAAGTGAGGCCGCTTTATGAGTTGGTGATGCCACACCTTCTGGGTATCGTATCACCCCTCTTGAAAGTCTGTGACGCTGATGAACGCATAGGATGCCGTACCTTGAGTCAGTTTAGGTCCATACCTGTGAGTGGGATTGGGTGTATTGCAGGAAACTTTGACCTTCAGACTACCTGGTTTTCTCGACAGTGAATCAGTTTTGTTGGTACCAGGGTTTCTCAGTTGCAGATATGTCTGTTCTTGATAGAGCAGGTTTTGATCAGAGGATCTTATCATCAGGTGTATGTCTGTTCTTGATAGAGCAGGTTTTGATCAGAGGATCTTATCATCAGGTGTATGTCTGTTCGTGATAGAGCAGGTTTTGATCAGAGGATCTTATCATCAGGTGTTTGTTTGTTCTTGATAGAGCAGGATTTGATCAGAGGATCTTATCATCAGGTGTATGTCTGTTCTTGATTGAGCAAGTTTGATCGGAATATTGTCATCAGTTGTTTGTTCTTGATAGAGCAGATTTTGAGTGGGGTCTGAAGATCGCATCAGCAGATGTTGTTTGTTCTTGATAGAGCAGATTTTGAGTGGGGTCTGAAGATCTCATCAGCAGCTGTATGTTTGTTCTTGATAGGGCAGATTTTTGATCAGGGGTCTGAAGATTTCATCAGCAGATATTTCTTGTTCATACATCCGAGGTCCTTATTATCAGACATTTGTTCTTGACAGAGCAGAATTTTGATCCTATGTATATGGTCCTATCAAATGGTTGTTCTTGGCAGATCATATCTGTGGTCCTACATCGGGGTTTTCGTCTCATCAGTGGTCGTGGTTTTGTTGATACAGAATCTCAACAGCAGCTATCCAGATATATTATTGCATGACTGCATTTTGCATTAGTTTGCATATTCATTTGCATTTCATTAACGTGTGTCTGTGTTGCAGGTACCGTTTCCCCGATCCAGGATTTCTTGCCTCCTATTGTATTGTTATGGCCTCTCTCAAGAAGACTGTTGCGTACAAGTTCCCGACCCCTGATGTGTTGAAGTTGACTGGTTTGATAGCTCTAGCAGGTGATTCTGTGAAGGATGAGTTCAGAAAATCGTATGGCAGGTTGCTTAGTTTGGTTTGCAAGCCTTCTGCGTTCGAGTTGAACGGGTTGCATGCTCTGTTGCAGTTCTACGACCCTCCGCTGAGATGTTTCACTTTTCAGGACTTCGTTCTCGCGCCGACGCTGGAAGAATATGCTGATTTGCTAGGTGTGCCGATCAAAAGGCAGATGCCTTTTGTCCACATGGATGTTGAGCCTGATCTGGCTGGTTTAGCTTCTTCACTCCATTTGGACGCCTCTGAGTTAGTACTGACTAGTTGGAACAAGGTTCCTGGGTTCTCCTTGCAGTTTCTGGTGGTTAAGGCTCAGCAGTGTGCTAAGGACAAATGTTGGGACGCGTTCAATGCCATCCTCGCTTTGTGCATATATGGCATTATCCTGTTCCCCAACATGCCCGATTTTGTAGACTTTGACGCGTTTCACATCTTCGCTTCAGGGAATCCAGTCCCTACCCTGATAGGAGATGTCTATCACTCAGTCCACTACAAGAATGATAACCGGAGAGGGAAGAATGTCTCATGCTGCGTACCATTGCTGTATAAATGGCTTGATAGCCATCTGCCCAAGAGGGGTCCTTTTGCCTTGTCTGCTGCCACAGCTGAGTGGCCCGAGCGTCTGATGAGTTTATCTGCAGAAGATATTGATTGGTTCGACAGAGACAGGTTGGGTACTGAGGTGATCTTCAGTTGCAGCGGGTTTCCTAATGTACCTCTGATAGGTAGAAAAGGCTGTATAAACTACAATCCGTCGTTGCTGGTTCGACAATTCGCGTATGCTTTGAGGACTCCGCCGAAGGAGGAAGAGGTACAGGAATCTCTGTACCTCACGGGTACTTTAGAAGGGGATTTGTTGTCCAAGCTTCAGCGTGCGTGGAATAGTATCAGTAAGTGAGGAAAGCCTTTGCTGGGGAAAAGCAACAATCAAGCCTACCCTCCATATTCAGCATGGATCAGAGCCAGAGCCAATGCTATAGGGATGCCATTCCCTCATACCAAGCCAGAAAGCTCTCTAGCAGTCGAAGAGCCTACTACTGTTCCCATTCATCAGTATACCAGGTATTAGCTGAGCGGGATGAATTGAAGCGGGCAAATGCAGAACTGGAGAAGGAGTTAGCTCAGCTTCGAAGCGAAAGGAACGAGGCCGTTCATTCTCTCAAAAGGCAAACAGAGTTGGTGAACCAGCTGGGTACAGACCTGACGAAGCAGATAGCCGAGCGGGAACGCATGGGTCAAGACTTCAGGGCTCTTAATGACGTACTAGCTACGAAGAAGCATCATTTGGACGAGGCATATCGGAGGATATCCAAGTTCGACCAGCACTGGAAGGCTTCCCTGGCCACCAGGAAAGAGCAGGAGGACAAGCTGATGCTGCAGATCTCCAAGCTGGAAGCCGAGGTGAAGGACAGTGAACAGAGGTTTGATGAAGAAACCGCCCGCAGATACGCCGCCGAAGGCCAACTCAACAAAGCCCTTGCTAACCTGAAGGAAAGCAAGCTGATGTTTGAGTCAAAAAATCGGAAATTAGAAGATTGCTTCGGCGAAGGAGCATGGGAAAGTTCAGTTCAGGGACTTCAGTATACCATTATGCAGAGGGAACTACTCGTCGAGGGGTTGCTCACTTTGCCAGATCATCCAGAGACGAAGGAGTTATTAGCAGAGTATCGCGCTCGTGGCCGTACTTGACTGGTTGTATTCCTTTTGTTTTGATCTTTGTTGTATGCTGACCATCACCAGGCTTGTTGGCTGAGGTCACGCTGTTGATTTGTCTTATACTCGCTGATGCTATGTACTGCCTTGATAGGCCTTTCCTTTATATATGAGATTGATGTTTCCATGATTGGGCTCGGATTTCTTCTTATTATTATTATTATCAGCACTGGCACTAAGGCACTAGGATCGGGGGAAATCTCCCAAGCACACAGACACACGCATGCATCTGCATGAAGCATTTGCATGGCGTACATTTTGTTGTTTTTCCTAACCTTTAGTGTTTGCAGGTTTTTCAGGTTCACAGGTCCCAGGCTGTTTCCGGTGACTCAAGAATGATCAGAGGCTAATTCACCGTTACTCAACTCGAGCCAATCAGACCAGGATTATGGATCAGGTGCAGACAGATGTCCAGGAGCTCCGTGAGCGGATGGATCGCTTTATGGAACTGATGCAGGTGGTCGCCAATGGTCAGGACCAGCTCAGGACTTTGGTTCAACCTTTGATCTCTAGGGTTGATAGCAACAGCATACTTCATGGCGGCGCTGTGCCTACTCCTCCACCAGTTGATACTCCGCAGAATGGTGTTCCTGTTGCCGGGGGCAACGGCAGTGCTAATGGCAATGTGATGGACAACATCGGACTCAATGCGACGGGCGTCGGTAATGGTAGTCTGGGAGCTAATGTCAATATCGGGCCGGTCAACGGCAACGCAGGCGTCGGGAATCTGTTGGTGCCTCAACCATGGCTTAAGGATCATCAGGATGATGTGTTTTCTCAAAGAGGTGCGGAAGCGGAGCTGAATGCTGAAGCGCGGCTCAGATTCAAAGCACTTGAAGATAAAATGAGAGATATTGAGAATCAGAATACTTTGGGCGTTGATATGTCCAAGCTGGGGTTAATTGCTGATTTCAAGGTACCTCCTAAGTTCAAGGTGCCTGTCTTTGAGAAGTATAAGGGTACTACTTGCCCTCGTGTCCACCTGCGATCGTACTATAGAAAGATGTTTGCCTATTCAGAAGATGAGAAGTTGCTGATGCACTTCTTCCAAGATAGTCTTTCTGGACCATCCCTCGAGTGGTATATGGGCTTGGAGCCCACTAGCGTGCGCACCTGGAAGGATCTCGCTGAAGCGTTTGTCCACCATTATCAGTACAATAGCGACTTGACCCCGAACCGAGTTCAACTCCAGAACCTTTCGTAGAGAAATAATGAAGGATTTAAGGAGTACGCCCAGCGGTGGCATGAGTTGGCTGCTTGAGTTCAACCGCCGATGGTTGAGCATGAGCTCGTGCAGATGTTTGTTGCTACCCTCCCGGGAATCTACTATGAAAAGTTAGTCAGCGGTATGTCTGGGACGTTCTCAGCTCTCATTACCATGGGCGAGCACGTCGAGAATGGTATCAAGATCGGAAAAATTCAAGGTGAATCATCCTCAGCTGGAGGAGGTGGAAAGAAACCTTATGCTGGTAAACGACGAGAAGGAGAGACGAGCGCTGTGACCAACGCTCGGCGAAAGGGCAAGGGCCCTCAGCAGCAGATAGCCAGTATAAATATCCCAGCAGCTCCGCAGCAGCCGCAGTAGTAACCGAATCAACAGGGATATAGAAAGTACCAGAATCGGGCACCTTTGACAAACCGTCACTTCGAGGCACCGCCTATGTCGTATGCGCAACTCTTGCAAACTTTGCTTTAGCTTCAGTTGGTTCAGAAGAGGACGATGGCACCCTTGACAGGGGCACCTCCACCAGGGTACGACGCAAATGCCACTTGCGATTTCCATACAGGGGCACCTGGACACACGATCGAGAACTGCAAATCCTTTAAGCACAAGGTGCAGGACCTGGTAGATGCCAAGATTATTAACTTTTCCGACAATGTGCCCAATGTCACGAAAAACCCTATGCCAAATCATAGGGGAGGCGGAGTGAACGCCATTATCGAAGAAGAGAGTGCAGATCTGTTGACTGATGTCAAAGACCTAAAGACGCCGTTTAGTTTCGTCAAAGCTAAGTTGTTGAAGAAGGGGTTCTTTCCAGGATGCGGAGAGTTATGCATGGGCTGTGCTACACATTCTGATGGGTGTGAGCAGTTGGTAGAAGGAATCCAAAGTCTGATGACTGAGGGTATTTTGCAGTTCAGCCGGAGGGCTGAAAGTGTATCAGGAGAGGTAATGTTGAAGCAGGCCGATGAAGTCGCCACCATCACCATTCCTCGCCAACCAATTACTATTTCTGCGCCCCGACCGCCTACAATCACTATTACCAAAGCTGGGCCGATCCCATTCGAGAGCACTAACGCCGTTTCGTGGCATTATGGAGCTGAAGTCTATTGCAACGGTCAGAGGTTAGAGCTGGAACCATACGGGTCGACTGTGCAGAATCTCGCGGGAATCAGTGGTATTACCCGTAGCGGAAGAGTGTTTGCGCTTGCAGAGGTTGTGGCAGATAAAGCGGTCAGAGCTGATGCGGCTGATAAAGGCAAAAGCATAGTCGTCGAAGAGGCCCCGTGCGGGGTAGAGAAAGATTTGCTTGTCAAAGATGCCGAGGAGTTTATGTGGTTAATCAAGAAGAGCGACTACAAGATTGTAGACCATCTCCATCAGACGCCTTCGAAGATTTCTATTCTCAACTTGCTGCTGTGTTCTGAAGCACACCGCAACGCGTTACTGAAGGTATTGAACGCTGCCTACGTACCTCAAGAGATATCCGTGAATCAGCTAGAAGAGGTGGTAGCCCATGTTAATGCTGGCAATGGGCTAGGTTTCACAGATCTAGAGCTGACTCCTAAAGGGAGAGATCACAACAGCGCCTTGCACATCTCGATAGAGTGCAGGGGCACCATCATGTCGCATGTCCTGGTGGACACGGGTTCGTCGCTTAATGTGCTTCTGAAGAAGGCATTAATGAAGTTGGACACTCGTGGATTGCTTTGCACACCCAGTGATCTGGTGGTGAAAGCATTTGACGGAACTAAGCGCCACGTTTTCGGGGAGTTGACCCTGCCGATCCAAGTTGGTCCGGAAACGTTCGACACGGTCTTTTATATCATGGACATCATGCCCGCCTACAGTTGCCTCTTAGGTCGGCCATGGATCCATGCTACTGGTGCCGTGACTTCCACGTTGCATCAAAAGCTCAAATATGCTGTCGGGGGAAGCATAGTAACCGTGTGTGGTGAGGAGGACATAATGGTGAGCCATTTGTCATCCTTTAAGTATGTTGAAATGGATAGCGAAATCCATGAAACTCTCTGCCAAGCATTTGAAGCCGTCAAAGTGAAAGAGGTAGCTCCTGTCGTCACAGAGAAGCCAGAGATGAATCTCTCCTCATTCAAAGAAGCTCGCGTCGTCGTCGAAGCCGGTTCTACCCCAGGCTGGGGGCATATTTTGGAGATACCGATCAAGCAGGATAAGTTTGGATTGGGGTATTCTCCTGAAGCTGAAGCTTCTTCTTCTTCGTCTAGCAGTGCGTCACGGGGTAAGGGGCCGATCCTATTCACCAGTGGCTGAGTGATTTTCGAAAGCATCAACGCGGCGTCTGAAGACAGCGGGGATAGCGATTGTGATCTCGACTCTTGGATTCAGCCAAGCAAGCTGGGCGAGCGCCTCAACAATTGGACCATCAAGGATATCATCCAGCTGACAAGTGAAGAGTAATGATTTACTTTTTACAATCATTGTACAACCCTATGTCCTACCCGGGGCATAGCGGTTTTATTGTCAGGGCCTTGTTGGATTATGTACATGCATTTTGTTAATAAATCAAAGGTGTTTTCTTCGTACTCAAATATTGTGTTCTCTGTTATTCCTGTTTTATATTTGTTTTGAAAAACAGTAAAATGGAAACGGGGTTTGTGCTAACCTGCATATTCTTGTTTTAAACTTAACCCTTGTCATTGCAGGATCCACATAACAGACGACATCGACTCTGGACCTTCTACGGCTCACTTCGACTTCGATTGCCCGATTTATCAAGCCGAGGAAGAGATTGATGAAGACGAAGACCTTCCGGAAGAGTTGGCCCACTTGTTGAAACAAGAGGAAAAAGGTTATTCTGCCTCACGAGGAGGAAATCGAGATCGTAAATCTGGATTCTGAAGAGCTCGTCAGAAATGTCAGAGTAGGGGCTGCGCTGCAGAGTGATGTCAAGCATAGATTGGTCGAGATGCTTCGAGAGTATAGTGACGTCTTTGCTTGGTCATACGAAGATATGCCCGGACTTGACACGGACATCGTGGTCCACCACTTGCCGCTGCGAGAAGACTGTCCTCCCGTTAAGCAGAAGCTTAGGAGGATAAGACCAGATATGGCTGTAAAAATCAAAGAAGAAGTCCAGAAGCAGTTGGACGCAGGGTTTTTAGCGGTCACCACTTACCCTCCGTGGGTTGCCAACATAGTGCCTGTACCGAAGAAAGACAGTAAGGTACGCATGTGCGTCGATTATCAGGATTTGAATAGGGCGATCCCTAAAGATGATTTCCCGTTGCCTCATATCGATGTGTTGGTCGACAACACAGCCCAGTTCTCCGTGTTTTCGTTCATGGATGGCTTCTCCGGTTACAATCAGATCAAGATGGCGCCGGAGGACATGGAGAAAACAACGTTTATCACCCCCTGAGGAACATTTTGCTATAAGGTAATGCCCTTCGGTCTGAAGAACGCAGGGGCCACTTACCAGCGAGCAATGGTAACTTTGTTTCATGATATGATTCATCATGAGATCGAGGTCTATGTTGATGACATGATTGCGAAGTCCCAAACGGAGGAAGAGCATCTGGTCAACTTATTGAAGCTTTTTGAGAGGCCTAGGAAATTCAGGTTGAGGCTGAATCCTAACAAATGCACTTTCGGAGTGCAGTCCGAAAAGTTGCTGGGGTTTATCGTTAGTGAACGAGGTATCGAGGTTGATCCTGCGAAAATAAAAGCCATTCAAGAAATGCCAGCGTCGAAAACAGAAAAAGAAGTTCGTGGTTTCTTGGGCCGAATAAACTACATTGCAAGGTTTATCTCTCAGCTCACGGCCACCTGTGAACCGATGTTCAAGCTTTTAAAGAAAGATCAGGCAATTACTTGGAATGAAGATTGCTAGAAGGCATTCGAAAAGATAAAGCAGTATCTTCAAGAACCTCCAATCTTGATACCCCCAGTGGCTGGACGGCCTTTAATCATGTACCTGACGGTTCTGGAGAATAGTATGGGGTGTGTTCTCGGTCAGCACGACGAGACGGGCAGAAAAGAGCATGCCATTTACTATTTGAGTAAAAAGTTCACTGAGTGTGAATCTCGATACTCGATGCTGGAGAAGACGTGTTGTGCACTAGCCTGGGCTGCCAAACGTCTACGACAGTACATGCTCAATCACACCACTATGCTGATTTCGAAGATGGATCCGATCAAGTACGTCTTCGAGAAGCAGGCTCTTTCGGGCAGGATTGCCAGATGGCAAATGGTGTTAACAGAATATGATATTCAGTACGTGTCCCAGAAGGCCATCAAGGGAAGCGTATTGTCTGATTACCTTGCCGAGCAGCCGATCAAGGACTACCAGCCGATGAAGTTCGAATTCCCTGACGAGGATATTATGTTTCTCAAAGCGAAGGATTGCGATGAGTCGTTGCCCGGCGAGGGGCCAGATAGGAAATCCCAGTGGAAGTTGATATTCGATGGAGCGGTTAATTCCTATGGAAGTGGCATCGGGGCTATCATCACGACTCCCCACGGATCCCATATCCCGTTTACTGCGAGACTGACATTTCCAGTTACCAACAATGAGGCGGAGTACGAAGCATGCATTATGGGTCTAGAAGAGGCAATTGATTTGAGAATCAAGAATCTAGACGTATATGGTGACTCAACGCTTGTGATCAACCAAATTAAAGGGGAGTGGGAGACTCGTCAATCAAATTTGGTTCCGTACATGAATTATGCCAGAAGGCTACTTTCGTTCTTTGATCAAGTGGAACTCCATCATGTGCCCAGGGCTGAAAATCAGATGGCTGATGCCTTAGCCACGTTGGCTTCAATGTATAAAGTCAATTTTTGGAATGAGGCTCCAAGAATTGTGCTTTCGCGTCTTGATAGACCGACATTTGTCTTTGCAATCGAGGATGCTGCCGACGGCAAGCCATGGTTCCACGACATCCAGACTTTCCTTATGACTAAGGAGTATCCTGCGGGTGCGTCAACCCAGGATAAGAAGACTCTGCGGAGGCTGTCTGGAAACTTTTATCTCAATCCTGATGGAGTGTTGTATAAGAGAAACCACGATCTCGTGCTACTCAGATGTGTAGATGAGAAAGAGGCGAGTATGCTCATGGAAGAGGTCCATGAAGGCACATTTGGTACGCACGCCGGCGAGCATGCTATGACGAGGAAAATCCTGAGAGCAGGATACTACTGGCTGACAATGGAGTCGGATTGCTTCAGATTCGCGAAGAGATGTCATAAATGCCAGATTTATGCTGATAAAGTTCATGTGCCGCCGTGCCCGTTGAATGTCATGTCCTCCCCGTGGCCGTTCTCCATGTGGGGCATCGACATGATAGGCAAGATCGAGCCCACTGCATCCAACGGTCATCGTTTCATTCTGGTAGCTATCGACTACTTCACCAAGTGGGTGGAGGCAGCCTCGTACGCTAATGTGACCAAGCAGGTAGTGACTAAGTTCATAAAGAGGGACATCATCTGTCGTTACGGAATTCCCGAGCGGATCATTACTGATAATGGTTCGAATTTGAATAACAAGATGATGAAGGAGCTGTGCCAGAGCTTCAAAATTGAACACCACAACTCATATCCTTACCGGCCGAAGATGAATGGCGCCGTCGAAGCCGCCAACAAGAACATAAAGAAGATTGTTCAGAAGATGGTTGTGACATACAAAGATTGGCACGAGATGCTTCCGTTTGCACTGCACGGTTATCGTACGACGGTCCATATGTCGACCGGGGCAACTCCTTTCTCCTTGGTGTATGGTATGGAAGCAGTCCTACCGTTAGAAGTGGAGATCCCTTCTTTGCGAGTTTTGGTTGATGTGAAACTCGACGAGGCAGAATGGATTACGAATCGCTTGAACCAACTCAGCCTGATGGACGAGAAGAGGTTAGCATCGATTGCATTTGGTCGTCTGTACCAAAGCCGAATGAAGAAAGCTTATGATAAGAAGGTGCGTCCTAGAAGCTTTCAGACGGGTGATCTCGTCCTGAAGAAGATTCTTCCGCCACACTCCGATCACCGGGGCAAGTGGACTCCGAATTACGAAGGTCCGTATGTCGTCAGCAAGGTCTTCTCGGGAGGAGCTTTGTTGTTATCCACGATGGATGGTGAAGATTTTGCATCCCCGGTGAACGCGGACGCAGTTAAAAAATACTTTGCTTGAAAGCGACCCGCTGGACAAAAAAGAAAGAGTCCAGACAAAAAGGGGCATCCCGGCGAACCAAAAACAGAATAAAAGGTTCGGGCAAAAATTAGGGATATATTGAAAAAATGTACACCCGCGAAGTCGAAAACCTACACTGGGCAGCTTCGGCAAAAAAGGGTATCCCGGTGAACTGAAAACCCGCAAAGGGCGGTTCACGCAAAAGTTAGGGATTTGAATAAGCAAATGACTGCGTTCCGCGTGTGGCCTTTCATTGTTTAGTGGTTTAGAGGACCTGAGGACCGTTTATCTGAATCAATCTCTTCCGAAGCTGAAGCGTCGGAGAAGTATCGAAGTCGAGTGGGTCTTATAGGGATCAACTCATGGTGCTCGTCTACGCCTCGTTGCTGACATTTGTATATACTGATGTATATTTATGTTTTATTTTTGCGCGGCTTCCTCATTCCAGGAGCTTGCCTCTGTTGTAAAACATTTGTACCCATTCAGGGGTTCGTTATCAATAAAATGCATACTATTCAGCAATTCTGTTTGCCTGTTTAGCATTTATCTGTTTTGTTTGCGAAAAAGAACGCCGATGTTTTTGATAAAATGCGCATACATAAACTTACTGGCCTAGGCCCATTGATTGTTGAAACAATTAATTACCTGGATATTGTCACGAGATAATAACCTTGATAGGTCCCTTTGAGAAGCGTATCTTGTCTGTTTGTTTGTGTTGTTACAGGTGTAGCATACCCCAAACAGTGCGCCATGCGCATCCCTGAAGTAGGATGATTCCTCCTTCTCCAGCAGAGTTCAGTAGCCTCTCCCCGCAGAGTCTGAACACCAGATAGTGAGCATTGATATGTCTCCCCAGGCAGAGATGATTCTCTTCCCCAAGAAGACGCATCCTGAAGGAATGTCACCTCCTCTGCTGAGTCACGCACCGAAGCATGATTTTTTCCCCCAGCACCGGGTCACAAGTGCAGGTTGCATAGAAATATTCAGGCGCCGAAGCTCGTGTTCTCCCCCCGCACCGGGTCACAAGTGCAGGTTTTGTAGGAAACTGTTTGTACGCCGAAGTATGCAGCAACTGATGGTGCCAGACTGAAGTCTCCAGTGGAATTGAGATTCCCCACTGTTGCACCCCAAAATTTGACCAACAATTATTCATCCATCAAGTGTTTGAAAGTTGATACCTTCATCAGAAAGTTCAGGAGATCCTCAGAAGAATTGGTTGAAACCAGAGTTGTGTGCCTCATAGCTTGAGAGTTGTGGGAGCTCCTCAGATGATTCTGATACTTTGAGAATGAACTTGAAGCTTTGAGAAAGCCAATGAGATGTCTAGAAAGTCATCATGAAGCCCAGAGAGGTCATTATGCAAGAGTTCAGAAGATTCAACCATGAATGGTAGAATTAGGGTTTGACTGGGTCAACCCTGAGACAACTGAAGATTTGGAGAAGGTTGAGACCTAATCCAAGGGCCATGAGATCATGGAATGATGTATGGAGATGTTATAAATATGATTCCTAGACCAACTCATCATGATTGAGGAGTTTGAGAAGTTTTAAGCCAGGGTTTCTAAGGATTGTCAGTGAAAAAAACCCTAATTTGATCCCTATCTTCCAGGCAGTTTTAGCTCAAGATGTGATTGACATCTAATCTTACCCACAACATGAATGTTGTAGAGCTTGTTCTTAGCTTTAATTTGAGTGGTAGAAGTCCTTGATAGGATATGCAGAGCTCAAGTTATGGTTTTGACAAATTACAGGTCAGCTGAGGTGTGTGAATCTGGGTCCTTGAAAGTCACCCAACTTGCAGACAACTTTTGCCCTAGTAGGAAGATTCCTATGATCTCTTGGTCAACATGAATGTTGAGGAGAATCTTCTTATCTTTCTAGAGAGTACTATAAGTCCTTTATAGGATTTGTAGAACTCAACTTATGGTTTGAACAAGACAGGGGTATTTTGGTCATTTGGTGATTATAGGTCATTTTAAGCAAGGGCCATATCTCCTATTTCCAAGCCTCAAATGAAAAAACTCAAAACATAAAAGTTGTTCAAAATGGGATCTTAAGCCTATAAAAGTGGTCATGAGTTGTTGAAAAAGCTTGTAGCAAGGATTTACAAGATTGGTTGAAAATGACCTAAAAATGACTTATAAGTAAAATGGATCCAAGTTGGAAATTGGTTTGGGAGATGTGCAAATCCAAAATAGGTCATCCAATATGTCATTTTGAATCCAAACATCATTTTAAAAACAATGGTTCAAATAGATTTTTGATTTGAAGCTTAAAAATGGAGGTTACTTTGTAAAGTTCATACTTGAATCATAAGGCAACTTGAGAAACTTCACATAAAGCAAAGGCAATGCTTGTTTTTCCACACATTCCTTCTCAATATCTCTTGTAAGGAGATTTTAAAGCAAAATGGCAAGGCTTGGTACATGAGATATGAGATATACCACATGTCCTTAAAAGATAATTTCCATCACTTTCTAGATGATTCTCAAAGTATCTAGACTCTTCCATTGGTTTCTATATATTGGTTTAATCATAATGAAGAAAAGGTTGGTGAATCCATTGGTGAAGAGTGAGAGGAGAAAGAGATATTCAAGGTTTCCTTCAAGTGCAAGTCAAGCTCGAATTCATCATTGCAAGCCTCATCCATCACAACTCTTGCAAACAGAAAGCTATCCACCATTAGAGGAGTGTTTTGCATCAATTACAAGTTCTGAAACCATCTCTACATACCTCCACCATTGATATTTGACAGGTTGGTGGATTCTTCCATATCTCCTTAATTATGCATGGTTAGGTTAGATCTTTGGTGTAGGATTGATAGACTTGATTAGGTGATCGATTCCATAGAGTTTCAGAGAGTTTCATGAAGATTAATAACAGGTGTTAGGTTCTTTGATGATCAAGAAAATGCTGGTTATTGAGTTTTATTGGATATGGTATAGCACAGATCGGTTAGGGTAACATGTAGAACAAGTTTGGATCAGTAGGATTGAGTTCTATCAAGGTTGATACCAGAAGAAAATGGTGGAACCCTAGTATTGAAGCTTTCTATTTGGACGATTTAAGGGGTTTCAGGGAGAACTACTTGTATGGTCGTGTTCATGGTAATCAGTAGCACTTTTTTGCTTTTGGAATTTCTGGATTTCATCAAGTAACAAGGAAGAACGAGCTTGAAGAAGAATCACGCATGGATTCTGTTTGATGAAACCCTAGCATGTGTTTGGGGAAGACGATCCATTAGCCGTTGGATCACCCCTGGTTATTTGACTTCTTAATCCGATCTAACGGCTCCAGTTCAATTCTGAAAACGGAGGGAAATCCAACATCAAAACGGAGCGTTTGAGTTAGTGATGAGTTCTGGGCTTAATGAAGTCTTGATATTCACACCCCCTCGCTTGGCCCAATTCATTTTTAAACTGAAAATTGTTGCTATTCCCACCGAATGTTTATTATTTTATTTTGATTTTTCATGTTAATTTTCTGATTACGCATGGGCCTACCAAACTTGATATTCGCTCCCCTGGGTTCTTGGCCCATCATAATATGAACTGGGCGCTTTTCATTTTAACACCCCCCATCCCATTTATGTTAATTCTTTGATTTTCATTTCTTTTAATTTTTCTTGCATATTATAAAAATTCATATAAAATTCAAAAATGATTGTTTTTTAATGCTTGTTTTTTCTATATGTTCATAAATTTGTCTAGAAAAATATCAATAAATAAAATTGGCATTTTATTTTCTTTTAATATTTTTAGCATATTATTCTTGTAAATAGCTTTTAAATATGGTTAGTTTGATACTCAATATTGTAGAATTTGTTTTAGGGTCTTCCCTTAGGATTTTTGAGCCATTCTTTTTGGCATAGTTAGATATTGAATCATAGTTCCTATAGGATTTAATTCATGATTTGTAGATTAAAATTTGATTAGTTTGTTTAGGCTAGTATTAGTATAACAAAATTAGGGTTTTATTCAACATAAGTAGACTTAACAATTTTGTTTTGGGTTTTTAGGTCAAGATTAGAGTATGGGGAATATATGGGTTAAGGATAGGTATGTATAGAATCCCTTAGAGTTTTACTAGAATATTATATAGTATTTTGGTATTTTTAATTGATTTTTGAATGTATGGTTAGTATGTGTGTTGCTTAAGGGCATAGTTTGTATTGTTTTGTTTTCTGTTCTTCTCCTTTGAGTGTGTGAGCCTTGAAGATTGAGTTGAAGACCTTGTGGATCATCATTGAAGACTTTGAAGACCTTGAAGAGGAGCTTAGTTTTAGCTTTTGTCTGTTCTGTTTATAGGATCATAAGTACATAGGTAGAGCTTTAGATAGAATAATTCCCTTCAATAAACAAGGAGTGTCTTGTTCACCTCCTTCCTTCTCTATGATATGAAGTCCCTTAAGGATATTCACCTCTCTCATTTGGAGGGATTAGTGACCTTGCCCTATGAGGTAGAACTTTGAGAGAGCCTTTCCTTTTGATGTTAAGTCCTCAATGGCATCCTTTGGAAGTCAGTGAGCACTCTAACATCCTCACCTCATCTTGTTGATTGAATCTTGTTTGCTGGAGCATTTGGGTTGTTGAAGATAAAGAAAGCAATGAAGAGTATTGAAGATTTGCATTGAAGTTGTTTGCTTTGAAGAAGAAGATGATAAAAGATTTGATTGAAGATCTAAAAGCCATTGAAGATAGAAGCTGAAGCTTTGAAGAGGATGATTCCTTGGAGATTGTTGAAGTCTGAAGACTTTGTGAAGATCAAGTTGACACTTGGGTTAGAAGCTGAGGCTTTCCTCTGTTTTTCTTTTCTGTATTGTGTGTTTTGCTTGAATTGTCTGTTGCATTAGATTAAGTTCATCTAGAATAAGTTCAGACTAAGAGCATGATTGCATTAGAGGTTGAGTTGCTCCCTCTGCTTGTATTGTTATTGCGTGGCTTTGCTTGCGGGTATTCGGTAGAGCCCAGCTCCCTTGCCCATGTGGTTTGTTTGCCTGATGGCATTTCATTTCTTTTATCTGTATGATTGCAGTTTACTGTTTATCGCTTGATAGCATGTTGTTTATTTTTCAGTATGATTACTGTTATTTCATGACTGGCTTGAGGTCGAGACGAGCTTGTGGAGGCTGAAGCCCCACACACATTTCCTCCCTCACTTGCATTGCATGCATTTTACTGTTAAGCTGATGCTTTGTCTGTTTTGGTGTATCATTGATATGATCCCTTAGGACTCTCATTTCCTTTGATAAGGATTTGATGATAGAATCTTAGGTTGAAACCTATGCATGACAACTTCTAGGAGTTCCCTGTTCAAACCTCAACCATAGGATGAATCCATGGCATGATAACAGTAGGACTTGATAGTCTCCCTCCTAGTTGGGCCTGTTCTCTTCTCATCTTAAAGCAGTTTAAGATACAGTAATCATGAATGATTTCTTTCGTACGTTACGAGCCTTAAGCTATCTGAGAAAGGATTGTGGGAGAGTTTCTTTTCCACAGTCTGGATGTTTAGTATGGTACCCTTTGGGTGACATGCGACGCATTCACTCTCAGGTCATAGTCTCTAGTGCGGTTGAAATCGCGAACACAATAAAAAACACTTCTTTCGTAAAAACAAGAAATAAACCGTAGTTTCCCGAACTACGTGAGCTCTGATCTCTCAGGCCTGTTGAGAGTACGTAGGCACAAGATGGCGAAGTCTTGGAGAGCTACCTTCCCCCATAACCCTTCGTAGGCCGAACTATGTTGACTCTGATTTCTCATTCTCTGATGAGAATACGTAGGCATAAAGCGCGACGCTTTGCCGAGTCATTTTTCTTTTCTTTTTCAGCCAGCCTTGATAGGTAGATAGATTAAAACCAACCCGTCCAAGTAAACAAACAAGCGAGGATCCCGTCGAGTACGACGGATGTGAGGGGTGCTAATACCTTCCCCTTGCGTAACCGACTCCCGAACCCAGACAATGGTTGCGATGACCTTGTCTTACCCTTTCTCGTCAGGTTTTTCCGATCGTTTCCTTTCCCGCTATGAGGAATAAATAACGAAAGGTGGCGACTCTTCTGTCATGCCGGCACCTTATTTTCGCGCAAGCGACAGCTGGCGACTCTGCTGGGGACTCCAACGGTTCCCTGCGAGAGTCAATCCTATCGTTTATGTGTTTACTTGTTGGATTGCGTTTATTTATCGCATTTTACTTCTCGCACTTTATTTCCCGCATTTTATTTTCAGTATAATATGATTATTTGTGCTGTTGTGGGATGGGAGTTCTGATGAGTGAGAAGCCAGACCCAGGCTTGAGTGCACCATAGACTTAGAGTGGAAATTAGTGGGCGCGTGCTTGCTTTGCAGGCACTAGTGTCTCATGAAATCCACGCTCAGACGAGGTTCATCCGGTTGGCTTCACTTTCAACCCTTTGGGTTGAGACGGTTGCTGGTTTGGTGGATTGTCGACTCTGGGGACCGATCATTTGTGATTCAGCTAAGTGAGGCCTCTTCAAGACTTGATGATGCCACTCCTTCTGGGAATCGTATCGTCGGTTTTGAAAGTCTGTGATGCTGATGAACGCATAGGATGCCGTACCTTGAGTCAGTTTAGAGCCATACCTGTGAGTGAGATTGGGTTTATTGCAGGAAACTTTGACCTTCAGACTACCTGGTTTTCTTGACAGTGAATCAGTTATGTTGGTACCAAGGTTTCTCAGTTGCAGATTTATCTGTTCTTGACAGAGCAGGTTTTGATCAGAGGATCTTATCATCAGGTGTATGTTTGTTCTTGATAGAGCAGGTTTGATCAGAGTATTGTCATCAGTGGTTTGTTCTTGATAGAGCAGATTTTGAGTGGGGTCTGAAGATCTCATCAGCAGATGTTGTTTGCTCTTGATAGGGAAGATTTTGAGTGGGGTCTGAAGATCTCATCAGCAGCTGTGTGTTTGTTCTTGATAGGGCAGATTTTTGATTTGGGGTCTGAAGACTCCATCAGCAGATATTTCTTGATCATACATCCAAGGTCCTTATTATCAGACATTTGTTCTCGACAGAGCAGAATTTGGATCTTATGTATATGGTCCTATCAGATGGTCGTTCTTAGCAGATCAAATTAGTGGTCTTACACCGGGGTTTTATTCTCATCAGTGATTGTTGATACAGAATCTCCACAGTAGCTATCCGGATATATTATTGCATGCCTGCATTTTGCATTAGTTTGCATGTTCATTTGCATTCCATTAACATGTGTCTGTGTTGCAGGTACCGTTTCCCCGATCCAGGATTTCTCGCCTCCTACTGTTATTATGGCCTCTCTCAGGAAGACTGTTGCGTACAAGTTCCCGACCCCTGATGTGTCGAAGCTGACTGGTTTGATAGCGCTAGTAGGTGATTCTATGAAGGATAGGTT
>OZ012739.1:290595625-290614019 GCA_963859935.3 Lathyrus sativus | reverse complement strand
ACCTGAAAGGGCGGTCCAGGCAAAAATTAGAGACAAAACAGAAATAATTATCCCGGTAGATTGAAAACCCGAGAGGGCAATCTAGGCAAAAGTTAGGGATCATGGCAAGTAACTGCATCTGGCCAGTCTTGATCGTTTGAAGCAACATTTCCTATCAAAGGTTTTACTTCAGATATTCTCCGTTGAAGTCTCAAGCACAGTTGGAATTCAAAGTTGTTAGGGAGAATAATGGTCATTGTATTTCAATGTAGAACTTTCCATTGTACTTACCATTTTTCAAACTTTGTAATGATCCATGGAGTTACGCCATTTGCGGACTACCATTCTATCAATAGAATTTGGGCCTTTGTCCCTTTGTTTGCAATTCTTATTTTGTTTTTGTTTACAGAATTTCATTTTATTTTTGATGATGATTTTTGAAACAAATGTGAATAATTGATTTAAATTTTGAAAATTATAAAAACATTTTTCTTTGATTTGTGAAAATAAAAGAAAGAATGTCAACAGTAATCCCAAGAATGGTAGAATCTTGAAGCGAAAAGCGTAAGTGTTCTCTTCAGCAGGGTTCTTTCTTGCCTCCCTGATAGAATTTATTAGCAGCTCCCCAGTAGAGCTGTGTTGATGTTTCCCCATTTGAGCTATATTGAGGTCTCTTCAGTAGAGTGTTTGCTGATATTCCCTTAGCAGAGTTTTGTTTCTTTGGATAAACCAGACGAGTGTTGAACGGTTTTCCACAACAAAGTCTTGATTCAGATGATGGATATGTTTTATTCATTCAACCAGATTATGATCGGACAGTTGAGAAATTTGAAGATCACTTCTCCTTGATTGTTTTTGCCCAGGTGGAGATTTGTCTTTGATGATTCCTAGCAGAGGTTATGCACATTTGCTTTGGATTATTCCTCAAGTAGAGAACAATGTTGAGAAGTGTTGACATAGCAGTCACCTGTCGGGTTTTCTCTCACCTTGTGATTGGGTGTTGATTTAAAATCCCCCGCAGTTTTGACTTTTTACTATGATGTTAACTTCTTATTCCCCTGGCAGGGTTGGAAGATTTGTGTTGCTATGTTTTTCTCCAACAGTTTTTTTCTCAAAGCGGAATTCATATTGTTATTCCCTTTTGTTGAATTATTGATGGTTGAAGATTTTCTGTTGCTGATCCCCAGCACGATCTCCAATGATGTCTCTAACTTGCAGAGATTAGCCGAGTATTTCAGTGGTGTTGTGGAGTTTTGTTCACCCTCTGTTTGCCATTTTTGTCTGATTTATCAGCATATTCATACTCATTGCATGCGCATTCATTTTGGTTGAGCATAGCATGTCTTTGTTGCATTGTGCATCCTGCATTTTTTGTTGGTATTTCCCTTTTCCCGATGTTGTTATCTCGCAGAATGTGTGTGTCCTCTCTTCATTAGAGTGTCGACCCCTAAGCAGAAAATACCTATCATTTTTAATTCCCCACTGAGTTTATGCCTCGTGGAAGATGCTTTGTTTAGCTTTCCTCCCCAGTTTTTTATCTGGATGGAATTGTTCCCCAGTTGAGTTATTTCCTCATTGGGTTGAGTCTTGTTTGACCGTTTCTTTCCAGTTTGTTCCTGGATTGAACTTTGGTCTCTTGCAGCAGTTACTTTGGTTTTCCCTGGGCTGTGAAACCGGGATGACAAGAAGGTAGTTTTGAGGATTTATTTTCCTCAGCAGGAATCTGTTATTGATCCCCATCAGAAGATGAAGATTTGATTTTCCCAGTAGTGTTTTGATAACACTCTCTTGGTAAGTAATATGCAACTTCATGTGGAAGCCTCTTTATTTGAGCAGCTTGTGTAATCTCCAGAAATTTACCTTCTCAATAAATAACATTTCTCTGGCTCATCCTCAACAGAGAAGTTTATTGTGAAGTGATGGATCCTTATCTGATCAGCTTTTCTGTCAATTCGAATTTCTGTGGAATAACTCCCGATAAGAATTCTATTGCATGGTTCAACCTGCTTGTATCTCTTTTAAAGATCCTCGCCAGAGTTGTTAATATCTTTTTCCAACAAATGGTTGTCTCTTTATTTGAGAAGTTTGTTGTGTGTTTGGAGCTGCTCAGTAACAAGTAGCTGATGATATATCTCTTTCTCCTACCCAGTGACAGGTAGTCGAGTATGTTTGTCCTACCCAGTGTCAGGTAGTTGACCTTTTATCTTTTTCTCCTACCCAGTAACAGGTAGTCGAGCCCGTCCTACCCAGTAACAGGTAGTTGACATGTTGTTTACCCTATCCAGTAACCGATAGTTGGTAACCCCTTTTCGTTCAAGTTTATTACTCTCGCTAAACTACTCAGTAACCAGTAGTTGGCGTTGCTTCTTTTCCTACCCAGTAACAGGTAGTTGATTATATTTCAACAAGTGGATTACTTTTTACCCAGTAACTGGTAATAAGTAATACATTTCTTTGTTTTCTACCCAGTAACTGGTAGATAACAATTCTCTTGTGTTTTTTGCACTTATTTTCTACTCAGTAACCGGTAGAAAGTATTTTACCTATTATCTTCGGTTCGAATATCTTCGCCCAGTAACTGGCAGCTGGTATCTCTTTCCCCATTGAGTCGTTTCCTTTCCCTTATCGGAATAGGATCTTGCTCTGTTGTTTTCTCATGTGGAGTCTCTCTTTTTCTCCCGAGCTTTTGTTTGTCTCCTGTGACATTATGTCCCCACAGAAGTCTTATGTTCGCATATCACTAGCATAATCATATCATTTTGTGGTCTCTTAGGGCTAAAAATTGGGTTAATTGTTATATTTAAGTCTCTTCTATCTAGTCGAGACAAAGATGTCAATCTTCATATCTCCGGATAGAAGAATCTTAAATAGGGGCAGCTGTAATACCCTAATTTTTACCCCTAAGATCCCACATTTCATATCATTCCACAAACAAGGTCATATTTTTTAGCTTTCGCACCCTTATGGGTTTCTTACTTTCTTTTTGTTTGTTTCTGTTTACTAACATCTAATCAAAATACCAAAAATATTTTTTGTTTCTTCTTCTCTGTGTGTTTAGGGTTTTGCAAGGAGATTGATGGCAAAGACATTCATTCAAGTTTAAATCAGATGGACGTTTGACCTCATCTTGGTCAAACTATCAAGAGTTTGCTTCAACTATAAGTTACCCGTGGTGGTAGAATATTTTCTCAGGAATTGTGATCGTTCATGGTCAATTTGTCTTGTGTTGAAATTCATTGGTTTATCAAGCAGTGTTCAATGAGAAGTTTGGTCCAAATTGAAGGTGCAAGTAATGTCCTGGTACATGAGTAGTTGTGTTCATTTTTATCAGAGGTGTGTGGAAAATAGTCAAGTTGGTGTTACAACGAAATCAAGAGCTCATGGTTGAGTGTCTTTGTATGCTCGGAAAAGTGTCAGCTGCTGGTGCTATGATTTGCCAAAGATTACGACCAACAATTCATGAAACCATTACTTCCAAGATTAAAGCCCATGCAGACCTTTTGAATTCATCAAGGTCTAGCATTGGTCAGGGTTTCCAAACTATAACAAGGGATCTACACTTCATTAAAGGTCAACTGGAAAGCTACAAGTTGCCAAAACAGAAACGTAAGAATGGAATATCTATTGCTGGGACTCTGTTGGCTGTGAGCCCCGTTTCCCCTCTCATGGCTCCTGGTGGGAAAGCACAAGTTGCTGCAAAGGAGCTTCTTGATTCAATTTTGGATGCTGTTGTTCGAATATTTGAGAACCATGTTGTTGTTGGGGAGCTGTTGGAAGCAAAAGTCAATCTGCATGCTGACATGAACACACCAAAATCGGTTCCAGGAGATGTGAGTTGGAACCCTGATTCAGAAACATCTCAGGTCACAGGAGGTTACAGCATAGGTTTCTCCTTGACGGTGTTACAGAGTGAATGCCAACAACTTATATGTGAAATTCTGCGGGCTACTCCTGAAGCTGCATCTGCTGATGTTGCTGTGCAAACAGCTAGACTTGCAAACAAAACCCCTTCGAAAGAGAAAAGGGATGGATCAGAAAATGGTCTCACCTTTGCATTTCGCTTTACTGATGCTACAATATCTCTTCCTAATCAAGGAGTTGATATTGTTCGCCAAGGATGGAATAGGAAGGGTCCCAATGTGCTGCAGGAAGGTTATGGTTCTGCGGTGGTTTTACCTGAGGAGGGCATATATTTAGCAGCATCAATATACCGACCTGTGCTACAGTTCACAGATAAAATTGCTTCAATGCTACCAACAAAGTATTCTCAACTTAGCAATGACGGGTTGCTAGCTTTTGTGGAGAATTTTGTAAAGGATCACTTTTTACCAACTATGTTTGTGGACTACCGAAAAGGCGTACAACAAGCCATATCAAGTCCGGCTGCATTTCGTCCAAGAGCCCATGTGGTCACTACTTATACCCCGTCAATTGAGAAGGGTCGACCTGTATTACAAGGATTATTGGCTATTGATTACTTGACTAAGGAGGTGCTTGGCTGGGTACAAGCAATGCCAAAATTCGCCAATGATCTTGTGAATTATGTGCAAACTTTTCTGGAGCGGACGTATGAAAGATGCCAGACTTCGTACATGGAGGCCGTTCTTGAAAAGCAGAGCTATATGCTTATTGGGAGGCATGATATTGAGAAATTGATGAGACTTGACCCCTCAAGTGCATATTTACCAAATCTGCAAGATCCTTTTAATTTAGAAAGCAATTCCTATGACGCTGAAACAAGTGAGGCCGAACTAGAACTAAGCGAATTATTGCTTAACTTGCGATGAAAATAAACTTATTTTGTTGGCATCCCTTAGTGACTCATTGAAGTATGTTGCAGACTCTATTGAAAGGCTTGGACAAACTACTCAAAGAGCATCAAATCATATTGGAGGAAAGCATCATAGTCATTCAGACAGTGCACCTACAAGGAGTTTGATTACAAATTCTTCTTAGCTGTGGAAGCCCTGGAGAGAGCTGTTGTGACTATAGATGATGAAGAAAAGGAGACTCTCGCACGCGAGGCATTGAATTCCTTAAGCAAAGTTCAGGAGTCTGCGGACTTACGCACTATTTGCAAACGTTTTGAGGATTTAAGGTTTTACGAAGCTGTTGTATCCTTACCTCTTCAAAAGGCACAAGCTATCGACCCTGCAGGTGATGCTTATAATGATGAAATCGATGCAACAGTCAGAGAACAAGCACTTGCTCAACGTGAGCAGTGTTATGAGATAATTATCAGTGCTTTGCGCTCTCTTAAAGGTGACAGTGACACCTTGCGGAAGGAATTTAGCTCTCCCATTAGATCTGCTTCACAATCTGCACTTGATCCAGCTTCTCGAAAAAGTATATAAGCCAAATTGTTCAGCTGGGTGTCCAATCACCTGACAGAATTTTCCATGAGTATCTTTACCAGGCTATGATCGACTTAGGTCTTGAGAATGAACTGTTAGAGTATGGAGGCCCTGACCTGTTGTCATTTTTACAAAGTGCTGGTCGTAAACCCATACACGAGGTTCATGCTGTAACAACTTCTCCAATGGGTCAATCAGGAGCACCTATGTCCTCTAATCAAGTCAAGTACTATGAACTTTTGGCACGTTATTATGTCTTGAAGCGACAACATATGCTTGCTGCTCATGCATTGCTAAGACTAGCTGGAAGACCTTCTACTGACGGAGTTCCTGCTCTTGAACAAAGGTGTCAATACCTAAGCAATGATGTTCTACAGGCAAAGAATGCAACTAATAGTGATGGGTTGGTTAGTTCTACTCGAAGTTCCAGCGACACTGGATTACTAGATATGATTGAAGGGAAGTCATCCTGCATATGTTCAGCTGCTTCGTCAGGAACAAACTTAAAAGTGTCAGAATCTTTTAATTTGGAGATTATCAGTTCTGGTAAGTGCAATCAAGCTGCAGCAACAATTAAGTGCAACCACGCTGGAGAAATTGCCGGTATGAGGAGATTGTATAACAGCATTGGTGGATTTCAATCCAGTACTGCACCTACAGGTTTCGGGCTTGGAGCTGGACTTCAAAGAATTATATCTGGAGCTTTTCCCCAACAACCACAAGCAGAGGATGATTCATTCAATGGAATGTTACTTAATAAGTTTGTACGTTTACTTCAACAGTTTGTCAACATAGCATAGAAAGGTGGGAAGTGGTCAGATCTGAATTTAGTGCAAACTTGTTCTCAGGCTACTGTTCCGCTTTTGTCAAATTTTGAAGTTCTGGATCCTGTCGAAATATAAACAATGTGCAGTTTCTAAATGATGTGATTGTGGGTCTAGTGACAGAGTATTCCAATGAATTAGCTGGAAGAATGGCGAGTTCTGGCTCTAGCCGCTTAAAATCCAATGGAGCGTCAATATCTCTAGCTACTCAAAGTGTAAAAGAAATGGCAACACTTGGTGCAAGTCTTTTATGTGCGGCAGGTGGTATACAAGTGGTCCAGGAATTGTACAAGGAGGCTATTCCTACCTGGCTGTTGACATCAAGGGATGTGAAGCTCAAAAATGATCACGTTGTGTCGTATATACTCGAGGGTTATGGTATAGCATATCTGTTGATACTGTCGGGACCAATTTATCATTGTCAAAACTTTCTAGAAGGAATCACATAATTGGAATCCATTTGGATTTCATGGCAGAAGTCATGGAGAGGGAAATTTCCTTGAGTCGCAATCCTATTACATGGAAAACTTATGTCTGTTGTGTAATAAGATTGATGGTTAGTCTTGCACCTGCATGGCTTCAAGAAGTGAAGGTAGATACTTTGAGGAAATTGGCACGTGGACTAAGCAGATGGAACGAACATGAATTAGCGCTTTCTCTATTACAAAGAGGTGGAACTTCAGCGTATAGGAGCATATGGCGCAGATATTGTGAGGGAGATGTTCCATCTTTGAAACGCCTGGAGTTGTTAGAACCACTTGTTTCTGCCGATAAGAGCTCTGAGCCAACAAGTGTTGTAAACGCAATTGAGGGCAGCACCGGATCTGTCAAGGCGAATGGATTCAATTCAGCACAGCCACCAAAACTTAATACTAACGGTTATCAAAGTCGACAGCTTCGCCAAGAGTTTCGGAGGTTGGGAGGATTCAAATTCTGCATTATGATAATCCTGCATCAAATGAAGTCTGTTCCCGGCTCAGCTCGGCTTGTTTGTGAAAGACGTAGGAATGCCGCATCTTGGTTTTAATGATTGCACATCAATTGCGGCGTGGAAGTTTCAATATTATCAATGGGAAATGGCGACATCGAGAAGCGGCAGAAAATAGAATTCTGTGGTAGCAGAGCTTTATTTTTTATCCAGACTATTTTCACGTATTTGAGCCATAATCCCAAGCCATGTGAATATAATTCAAGCTGTGAGATTACACTCCAAGCTGACCCCACAAGCCTTCCACGTCACTTAAGTGAGCTGAAAGAAGAAAAAGCAAAACGACATGAAAAAATATCAGCACAAGTCACACATAACTTGCATCCTAAAACGCTGAAAAAAATCTCACAAACAGCAAATCATTTTCACCCATTCTCATCTATAAATAGAACACCTTATTCACTCTTTTCTTGAAGCTTTTAAGCCAAAAAACCTCTGCTGATTTTCTTCCTCAATTTCCTCACTACCAAAAAAACCTTCGTTCACTTTTCTTCTCCTACTTCCTTCCACCAATTTCACTTCAATTGATACAAATTCAACCAGAGATTCGTTCAGAAGAAGAAGAGAATCAAGAAGAAGTTTGGATTGATTTCTTACCTGTGATTTTGAAGGTAGTTCAATGGATTTCGTTTTCTCGATTCGAGTTCGTCATTGCATATTTCCTTGAATTGTTTATACTGTTGTGAAGAGCTTTTGATTCCGATCACAACCGTGTTAGTTTCGCATCCCGTCACTTTGATTTGAGCTTGAATCCATAGCCATGGTGAACGGTGTCGCGTGAAGTTTTGAAGAAGAAAGTTGTTCTGATGTTTTGGTTTTCTATTTCTCTTTTTCCTTTTCGTTTTTCTTTACTATTTTAAATATATTTTTCTTTATTCCTTTTATTTTGTTATTTCTTTTTTTTTTTACTAGTTAATATTTTAAATAGTTTTTTTAAAAAGAGCTCTTAAAAAATTTATTTAAAAACTTTTGTTTTGAGCTAATTGTTGGTTGTTTTGGATTTTAAATTTTGATAAGATCTCATCAATCTCAATGGACTTTGGGTGTCGATTTTATCCACCAAAAGAGGTGATTGATATTGATGATGATTTAATCGATTTAAGATCCAAATTGTGGTTTCTTTTCATTTTAGTTCTTTTTCTTATTTTTCTTTTGATCGATGAAATCTATGGATCATAGATTGTTGATTATCAAGGTTGATTAATCTTCATTATTTCAAAACTATGGACGAATAATCATTGAGATAATTCTCCTTACTTTGGAATAGTGATAGATTACCTTTGATTAATTAATTAAAATCTTGATTATGATGAGATCACTACCTCTTTTCTTTTTGTGTGGCATGTTTTAGGAGAGTGATTTATATATCATTTCTCTAACATGTATTAACACTAACATTTTATTGACCGGCCTCAGATAGTCGTGGTTTCTACATAAACCCGATTACGATTGCTTAACATAGCGCTAAAGTGTCCCTTAATCGGAAAATGATCATTCGTGACTCAAACTTACGTTTAAAAGTCCAAGTATGTTTAGTTACTTGTCTTAACTCCAATACCTATGAAAATCATTGTTAGGAGGCTTTGATTCTATCAATCCTCTAATGAATTTTCATTAATCTTGGTCTAAGTGCAAGAATTAATCATCATTGATCATATGTTCTAACCACTAACCACTAATTCACTAACAATATCCTTGTTTAATTTTGTTTATATTCTCTCTTACTCCTTATTTTTTACTTTTATGCTTCCATTTTATCATTTCATACCATATCTTTGTTTATGTTTATGTCATTTTCTCTTTGTCCACTTGGGACCATACTTTGTTCAAAACATTAATAAAGGATAAAACATCTAAAAATTTTGGTGCTATTAACTTTGTGGTTATGCTCTTGTACTACTCTTAGACCTTGGACTTTATGGACCTTTGGACTTAGAATTAGGGTCTCATTCCTATGCTTGGAGTATTGTGGATCTTAGCCTTTATTTGGCTCGCTCATTAGCTTATGCTTTAAATCGGATGGAATTCTTTTTTGCTTGCTATGGAGTGTGCTACAAGTCGGTTAGATCTTTCTTATCTCTAGCTCTTATTTTGTTTTTTAGGATAGTCACTTCATCTCCTCCCCTTCTTAAATTTTCAAAACTTTCTCCCTCTTTCAAAACCTTCTTGTTTCAAACTTCAAAACCGCTTTCGCAATAAAACCTTGACTTTCGTCAAGTGATTTTTAAACTTTGTTTTTCTTAATAAAAGTCAATCAATGTTAATCATGTTTTGACCAATTTCAAAAGACATAAAAAATACAAAAACTCATCAACTCTTTTTGTGCCTTTATGCACTTTTCACTTTAAACTTTTCATAAAGTTTAGACATGATTCATTTCTATAGTTGAGATGTAAATCTCCTATTCCCCATATTATTAAGACTTTGACATTTTCCACGTTGATGTTGAGTGATAGTCTTGTTGATAATCCAAGCAAATCCTCCATCTTTATGTGACGCAAATGTTGTCTTAATACTCGTGGGTGGATAGTCGCAGTTTTCTCCATTGAAATGACGACTTGTCTTTACATCTAAAATCAATCAAAACCAACAAAATTTTGTCATTTGTACCACGAACTACGGGGTTTTGATTCCATATTGCACTTTATGGGTACGTAGGTATGAGACGATAAGTCTCTCCAAACAACAAAAATATAAAAAAATAATTCTCTTCTCATCTCCCCAATCTCTTTTCAAACAAACCATTTTCAAACCTAAAAAAGCGTAAATATTTCAAAGGGCTCCTATAGAGTACTATAGACGTTTTGGGTGCTAACACCTTCCCATTGCGTAACCAACCCCCTTACCCCGATCTCTCTCTCGTGTTCTTATTTTAGAACTCTTTGGTTTTGCTCGCTCTTTTTCCTTTCCTTTATTTGGATAAAATAAAAGTGCGGTGGCGACTCTTGTTTTTTTGAGTTAAGTTAATTAATAACTTACGCTCATGATTTTTACCGCTACACTCACCACAAACCTTCTGGATCAAGGAAGAAGATATTCCAGCAGATGTCTCAACATCACGACAGAAAACAAACCATCCAACCCAAGAAAATTCCAAAGATGGAGATGTCATCATTGTGGTCGCTTTGGTCATTAAAGTCATTCTGTTTCAAATTGAATGGATATCCAAACTCTACATCTCAGACAAGACCTAACCACAACACTCTCTTCTCTAAGAAGCAATGGGTCCCCAAGGGTCCTGCTACTAATAATGGGTACCTAAAACTGCTACTACTTGCTTCATAGCTCATATCTCCCTAAAGGTTTCCACTAACGAAGATTGGTACTTTGGCAGTGGGTGCTCAAGACACATGACTGGAATTAGAAATCTGTTAGTAGACACCAAACCTCACTCAACCAGCTATGTGACCTTTAAAGGTGGGGCCAAAGGGAAATCAATGGAGTTGGAAAGTTAAGCTGCTCAGGAACACCTGATCTTGACAATGTTCTGTTAGTCAAAGGATTAACTGCCAATCTAATTAGCATCAGTCAATTGTGTGATCAAGGTCTAAGTGTCAACTTCACTAAACTTGAGTATCTGGTTACTAATGAAAAAGGAGAGATGGTCATGAAAAGAGTCAGATCCAAGGACAATTGTTACCTATAGACCTCTCAAGACTCAAAATGTGCTCTTGCCAAAGAAGATGAAGTAAGACTGTGGCACCAGAAACTTGGGCATTTGCATCTCAAAGGAATGAAGAAGATCATATATATGGAAGTTTCAGAGGTATTCCTAAACTCAAGATTGAGGAAGGAAAAATTTGTGGCGAATGCCAAATAGGAAAACAAACTAGGATGTCACATCAGAAGATTCAACATCTCACTACTTCTAAGGTGCTGGAACTTCTTCACATGGACTTAATGGGACCTATACAGGTGGAAAGTCTTGGTGGAAAGAAGTATGCTTATGTTGTTGTGGATGATTTTTCAAGATACACTTGGGTGAATTTTATAAAAGAAAAATCTGAAGTGTTTGATGTTTTTCAAGACCTGTATCAGAAACTTCAAAGAGAAAAAGAAAGTAAAGTTGTCAGAATCAGAAGTGATCATGGGAAGGAATTTGAAAATGAAAAAGTTGCTGAATTTGCTCCACTGAAGCAATTAACCAAGAATTCGCTTCTCCTATTACCCCTCAACAAAATGGAGTTATGGAAAGAAAGAATAGAACAATCAAGAATCAGCCAGAGCAATGATCCATGCTAAGAAACTACCTTACCATTTCTGGCTGAAGCCATGAACACTGTCTGCTTATGTTCATAACAAAGTAACCTAAGAACAGGAACTATGACCATTCTGTATGCAATTGGAAAGGAAGAAAACATATTGTTAAATATTTTCATGTGTTTGGAAGCAAGTGCTACACACTCTAAGATCATGACCATAGAAGAAAGATGGATCCTAAGAGTGATAAGAGCATATTATTGGGCTACTCTACCAACAACAGAGCCTATAAAGTATTTAACTACAGAGCTAAGACAATGATGGAGTCTATCAATGTTGTTATAGATGACATGCATAAGGAAACTGATGTTCCAGAAGATGTTGGAACATCATTTGATATCCTCAGCTGAATCTGAAGATAAAAACAATGATTCTAACCCTACCATCACTGAAGCTGAACCTGTTAACAAAGGACCTTCCATCAGAGTTCAGAAAGACCATCTTATTGATCTCATCATAGGTGATCCAAATAAAGGGGTAACCACTAGATCTAGAGAATTTGTCTCAAGCTCTTGCTTTGTGTCAAAGATTGAACCTAAGAACATCAAGGAAGCCTTAACTGATGAATTCTGGATAAATGCCATGCAAGAGGAGTTGGGTGAATTCAAGAGGAATGAAGTTTGGGACCTTGTGCTGAGCATGAAGGAACAAATATGATTGGAACCAAATGGGTTTACAAGAATAAATCTGATGAAAAAGGAGTGGTTACTAGGAACAAAGCCAGGTTGGTTGCTCATGGATATATACAAATTGAAGGGATTGATTTTGATGAAACTTTTGCTCCTGTAGTTAGACTTGAATCCATCAAACTTCTTCTGGGAGTTGCTTGCATTCTGAAAATCAAGCTGCTTCAAATGGATGTCAAAGTGCCTTTTTAAATGGTTACCTAAGTGAAGAAGTCTATGTGGAACAACCTAAGGGTTTTATTGATCCAACCTTTCCTAATCATGTTTTTAAGTTGAAGAAAGCTCTGTATGGCCTGAAGCAAGCTCCTAGAGCATGGTATGAAAGACTAACAGAGTTTCTTGTTGAGAATGGATATAGAAAAATGTGGCATAGATAAGACCTTGTTTATCAAGGTAGAAGAGGAAAACTCATGATTGCTCAAATCTATGTTGATGACATTGTCTTTGGTGGGATGTCAGATGAGATGGTTCAACATTTTGTGCAGAAAATGCAATTTGAATTTGAAATGAGCCTTGTTGGGGAATTAACTTACTTTCTTGGACTACAAGTCAAACAGATGGAAGAACCCATATTTCTATCTCAGAGTAAGTATGCCAAGAACATTGTTAAGAAGTTTGGAATGGAAAATGACAGCCACAAAAGAACTATTGCACCTACCCATCTAAAATTATCAAAAGATGAAAAAGGAGTCAATGTGGACCAAAGTCTGTACAGAAGCATGATAGGGAGCTTGTTATATCATACATCAAGCAGACCTGATATTGCATTTGCTGTGGGAGTTTGTGCCAGATATCAAGTTGAACCCAAGATTAGTCACATTAATCAAGTCAAGAGAATTTTGAAGTATATCAATGGGACAAGTGAATATGGGATGTTGTATAGTCATGGTTCAGGGTGTGTGCTGTCTGGATATTGTGATGCTGATTGGGCTGGAAGTGCTGATGACAGGAAAAGCACATCTGGAGGCTGCTTCTTTTTAGGAAACAACCTTATCTCTTGGTTTAGCAAGAAACAAAACTGTGTATCCTTGTTTACTGCAGAAGTAGAACACATAGCTGCTGGGAGTAGCTGCTCATAACTTGTGTGGATGAAGCAGATGCTTACAGAGTATAATGTCACACAAGATGTCATGGCATTATATTGTGATAATTTGAGTGCTATAAATATATCCAAGAATCCTATTCAACATAGCATAACTAAGCATATTGATATTAGACATCATTTCATTAGGGATCTTGTTGAAAGGAAAATCGTTACTCTTGAGCATGTCACTACAGAAAATCAGCTGGCTGATATTTTTACCAAAGCCTTGGATGCAAATCAGTTTGAGATTTTGAGAGGAAAGTTAGGGATTTGTATTTATGAGGATTTATAGCAATTACTGCTAAGAGTGATTTTTAGTTTAAAAGATGTTTTTCTAAAATAGAGATGTTCCAACATCCCTCTTTAATGTATAACACGCCCTTGTCTACTAGAGCACGCCATCCAACTCAAAATTGTCCCTCCAACTGCCCCTTCAACTCCCACACCTTCACTAATTTTCAGAATACCTCCCACTTTTTGCATATTCACTACACTGCTTCTTATCTCCATCATCCTCTAAACTTCTCTTCACTCAATATCAAGATATCTCCCAAACGCATGGTTCCTGGTCATGAAAATGAAGCTCCCAAGACCATACCCCCACATGCAAACGAGTTCCAACAACCGTCCAAAGGTAAAATTTCTGATTCCTCTATTGACAACATTACTAGAATGATAAACAAGGAAGGCTCTGCTTATGTTGACAGATCCATTAGGGAACTTGTCACTAAGATTCTCCATAGAGGTCATAATGTGCATGGTATTTCCACCCTAATTTCTTGCATAGATCCGTTCCTTAGCCCTGATGATGCTAGTGAAGAAGATGGTGAGGCTGGTTCTGGGAAGGGTTCTGAAGATGGCAGTACTGATGTGCCTACTGAGAAAGAAGATGTTGTTGAGGTGTCCACATCTAAAGATGAAGTTTAAGCTGGTTGCTTTGATAGTGTTTCTTTTTTACTGTTTTTTTTGTTTGCCTTGGCATAATGAACTTATTTGTTGCACTTAATATGCATTTGGGTTGTATTTTATTGGATCTTTATGATCCTTACTCATCTTGTTTCTGACTTTATGATCAATGTTATATCTTAGCTTTTGTTCTTAAATTTGTGGCTAAAAAGGGGGAGAGGAGTATAATGTATACACTTTAGTATGAATGGCTATAGCAGGCGTGTAGTTGGTTGGCTGAAGATGGTGTCTGCTGCTAGATGAGTGTTTTCATTTTCTTGGGCTGACAGGATATTGATCCTGCTACCTTGTTGTTTGTATGCATGTGTGCTTGGGATGTTCTGTTATGCTTTACAGGTTGCTGAAGGTTGTTAAGACTGTGGGATGCTTTGTGTAGTTGCTTGGGCTGTTGTGTTGCTTATTGATTTGTTGCTTATGTTGAGGGGGAGATTTGCATTTACTCTCCTCACTATGTAGTTTTTCTACTGTGCTGTGCTATTTACTGATTTTTTTCTCTCTTGTGATCTGTTTTATGTTTTAAATTTTTTTCCAAAGGGGAGTTTGTTAGTTATTGATTGGAAGGCATTTTGGTAAAACTAGGAGTAATCACAAGATGCCCTACAGGATATCGTGACATCTGTCTTTAAGGTTCTGCAGGTTGCTTTGGATGTTGCAGCAGGACTTATCTTATGATGTCAAATATGATGTCCTGACACTTATGGGCAAAACATTCACTATGAATGTGTTTGTGTGTCTATTCCTTTTTGTGCAATCTTGTTGCACTGATCTAGTGTAAAATCTACGAAGATTTTGGTGCTTTACTAAGGCGTTTCTGATGCAAATATTGTGGATCATATTTGATTTGATTTGAAGCTTTTATCAGAAGATTTTATTGAAGATTGGAAGAAAGATTTGATTAGATCTGATTGATCAAATCAAATTTGTTTCATTGTTGCAATTTATGAAGATTTAAATCTTCTCAAACCTGTTGTTACTTTTGCCATAGCCCTAGCCCATTCTGCATCACTATTTAAAGAAGCATAATTCGTAGCTTGAAGATCAGAGAAGAAAGGATTAAAAAGTGTGTGCATTTGTGTAAGGTTTAGCCTTCATGTGTGTTAGTTTTGTGAGTCATTCACTCATTGTTTGATGTATGAATTGGACTAAGTTTTTAATTGTAAATTGTTCACTCAAAGCTTGTAAGCAAGAGTGTATTGTACTTGATTGAAGCTTTTAAGAAAGATCAAGTTGTGACTTTGAAGAGTGTCTTCTAAAGTCTTCTTATTTTTGTTGATTGATATCACTGCTGTGATTGAGGGGGAGTGAGAAGTGTCTCTTATCAAGGTGAGTCCTAGGTAGAAATTGCAAGGGTAGAGATTAGGTGAGAAGATGGTAAACTAGAGAGAGTCTATTGTGTATCTTAAAACTAATTCTACTTAGTGGATTTCCTTCCTGGCTTGGTAGCCCCCAGATGTAGGTGTGTTTTCACCGAACTGTGTTAACAATTGATGTGTCTCTTTACAATTGTTACTTGTCTATGTTTGTTCTTATTGTTGATGAAACATATATTTGTGTCGTAAACATCACCTTTGATATCTGGTATCTGATACCGGAATTTCAGTGTTCCCAAAGGATGTTGCAGAGTTACGTCTAGAAAGGGAAGTAGAGTTTACGATTGATCTTGTCCCTGGTACCAGACCTATATCTATGGCACCATACAGAATGTCAGCGTCAGAATTGGTAGAGTTGAAATCTCAGTTGGGAGACTTATTGAACAAAGCGTTTATCAGACCCAATGTGTCGCCATGGGGAGCGCCAATGTTGTTAGTAAAGAAAAAAGATGGCAGTATGCGCTTGTGCATTGATTATCTCCAGTTGAATAAAGTAACCATCAAGAATAAGTATCCACTTCCAAGAATCGAAGATCTGATGGATCAACTCGTGGGAGCTCGTGTGTTCAGTAAAATTGATTTGAGGTCAGGCTATCATCAGATCCGTGTGAAACAAGATGATATCCAGAAAACAACTTTCAGAACTCAGTATGGACATTATGAATATGTAGTGATGTCGTTTGGTGTGCCCAATGCATCGGGTGTGTTCATGGAGTAGATGAATCGTATCTTCCATGATTATTTGGACCAGTTTGTAGTAGTTTTCATTGATGACATTTTGATTTACTCCAAGTCAGAAGCAGATCATGTAGAGCATTTAAGGGTTGCGTTGCAAGTGCTGAAGGATAATAAATTATATGCAAAACTTTCGAAGTGTGAGTTTTGGTTGAGCGAGGTGAGTTTTCTTGGACACGTTATTTCTGGAGGAGGCATAGCCGTGAATCTATCGAAAGTGAGTGTTGTGCTTCAGTGGGAGGCTCTGAAGTCAGTGACAGAGATTAGAAGTTTCTTAGGCTTAGCAGGCTATTATTGTAAGTTCATCGAAGGGTTTTCTAATTTGGCTCTTCCGTTGACCCAGTTGACTAGAAAAGGCCAGGCATTTGTATGGGATATTTTGTGTGAAGAAAGTTTCCGAGAACTGAAGAAAAGGTTGACTACCCCACCAGTGTTAACCTTACCAAATCCGAATGATTCTTTTGTGGTATATTGTGATTTGTCTAAAATGGGATTAGGCGGTGTTTTGATGCAAGATGGAAAGGTTGAGGCTTACGCTTCACGACAATTGAGGATTCATGAAAGGAATTATCCTACTCATGATCTAGAGTTAGCTGCAGTTGTTTTCGTACTAAACGTTTGCAGGCATTATTTGTACGGGTCGAGATTCGAATTGTTTAGTGACCATAAAAGTTTGAAATATCTGTTTGACTAGTAGGAATTAAATATGAGGCAACGAAGATGGCTGAAATTTCTAAAAGACTATGACTTTAGCTTGAGTTACCATCCCGATAAAGCTAACGTCGTGGCAGATGCTTTGAGTCAGAAGACGATACATATGTCGACGTTGATGATTAAAGAATTGGATTTGATTGAGCATTTTAGAGACTTGAGTATGGTTTGTGAGTTAACTTCGGAAAGTGTGATGTTGGGGATGCTGAGAGTGAATAATGAGTTCCTTCGTGAAATAAGAGAAGGTCAGAATCTGGATTTGAAATTGGTTGACTTGATGACCGTAGGCGGAACGAATAAGGAAGAAGTCTTTAAAGTAGATGATTTTGGTGTGTTGAAGTTCAGAGATAGAATTTGTGTGCCAGATAATCCTGATTTGAAAAAGGTAATTTTGCAAGAAAGCCACAGGAGTAGCTTGAGTATTCATCCAGGAGCTACAAAAATGTATCAAGACCTGAAGAAATTATTTTGGTGGCCGGGTATGAAGAAAGACATAGCTCAGTTTGTGTATTCTTGTTTGACTTATCAGAAGTCAAAGGTGGAACACCAGAAACCATTCGGTTTGATGCAACCGATGGAAATACCGGAGTGGAAATGGGATAGTATTGCAATGGATTTTGTGACAGGATTGCCGAATACGGTGAGAGGTTTTGACGCAGTTTGGGTAATTGTAGATAGATTGACGAAGTCGGCGCATTTTATACCGATTAACATCAGTTTTCCTTTGACAAAGTTATCAGATATTTATATCAGAGTGATAGTAAAGTTACATGGGGTTCCGTCGAGCATTGTATCTGACAGAGACCCGAGGTTTACTTCTGGATTTTGGAAAAGCTTGCAAGAAGCTTAGGTTCCAGTTTGAAATCGAATTCTGCTTATCACCCGTAGACCGATGGTCAATCTGAGAGGACTATTCAGTCATTGGAAGATTTGTTGAGAGCTTAAACACTCGAGCGGGGAGGCGCTTGGGATACTCATTTACTGCTGAATGAATTTACTTACAACAACAATTATCATTCTAGTATTGGAATGGCACCTTTTGAAACATTGTATGGTAAAAGGTGTAGAACATCTCTATGTTGGTATGAGTCGGGCGAGAGTACGGTACTCGGACCCGAGATTGTGCAACAGATTACAGAGATAACCAAGATGATTAGAGAGAAAATGAGGACGGCCCATAGTAGGCCAAAAAGCTACCATGATAATAGGAGGAAAGACCTGGAATTCAGCGAGGGTGACCATGTATTTCTTAGAGTCAATTCGGTGACCGGTTTTGGTCGTGCACTGAAATCAAAGAAATTGGATCCTAAGTTCACTGGACCGTATCAGACTCTGCAGAGGGTTGGACCAGTTGCCTATAGAGTGGCGTTGCCACCCAAACTTTTGAATCTGCATGATGTGTTTCATGTATCGCAACTTCGGAAGTATGTTGCCAAT